>JAVFBW010194763.1:0-29741 GCA_034783835.1 Mopalia ciliata
TTAAAATTATATGGAATTCTGTGAATATTAATTATGCTAATTAGGTGATATTGTTTTTTACAAAATGGCGGACAATTCGCATTAAGCACTATATATCCAAATTGAATAAACAGTTTTTCTAAGATTTTGGGTAAATGTTCCATAACATGAGAGGGGAGGGATATTGTCTGTTCAGCTAATTATGTGCATATTAATTATTTTAACGAGCTTTTTAAGATCTGGCTACAAATACTTATTTAATTGTCCTACTACAGGTAGTGAGAGCTGTTTTCATGACATCTACGCAAATCTGATTCGAGCATTCGAAATGGTGTAGTTAAGCTCTCCATTTATCTCTCCATTTAAACAAGCAATACACAAAATAATAACTGTATGCTCTTATGTAATTTAGTTCATATATATGTTGTTGAATATTCAACTATTGGTTGAAACTTATGATTGGATCTTTCTAAGTTGGAGTGCTTACTTGTATTATTTTGACACTTTCACTTTCAATACTTACCACTGGAAACTTGTGGGGTTTTTTGACGTATGGAATAATTTTCTTTTTCTGAACCACCAAAATTGCCTGTGCCACTTTTACATTGACTGTATCGCTTGGCATCGCACCTAAAATCTTCGAACTGTAAACTATATTTTAGAATTCAGCAGGGTTAGAATGCTCTTTGCTCTTGTGTATGCTTGAATGTCGTTGTTGTTTGTACCGATACATTTAAAAATAAACAAGCTTACAAAATTTGACCAGATTGAAACTGAATGAATTTTTTTGTGTATCGTTTAATTATCTTTATTCCTTCAGCAGGAGTCATTTATTTTCTGTCCTATATAGGAAATTACGATAAAAGATTTATGCCTCTACAGAAGGGGATCATGGCGTCACTCATTGAGTTGAGACGACCGGATGTTAATGTAAGTGCTGAGGTTGACATTATTCTGAGATGTATGTCAAACACTCCAGATCATAGCTTTGTACAGTTTGGAATCTCATCTTCAGTTTTATTGGTGTTTGCCTACCTCCTGCATGCAGTTCAGATCACGAAGAGCGTTGTAATAGAGAAGCAAAGGAAGCTTAAGGTACGTAGTGTCCCTTTTTATAGAGAAACCCAACAGCTTTAGGCTCTGCCTCGAATATTACTAGAGATATCACAAGTTATTCAGGTCGGTGTTTTAATCATTCACAAATTTGTTTGTCAATGGATGGAGATTTGGATCAACAAGAACTCCTGTGAATGCCATTGTTTTTCTATAAGACATCAATAATGTTCAGATTGTCCAATGGTTTCCACCCAATTTACCTTGGTGTGAATTGGCCGAGGCTGCATAATATTACTATTTATTATTTATATACCATTAAATACCCGGATTTTCTGAACGCATATGGGATATTTCAATGCAGTGTAATAACCCTTTTTTGTTATTATTCTCTAATGTTTAATCCTGCCTATGGCAAGCTGTTTTATGACTTCTACCTTTATTCTACATATGTTGAATTATTTTCCACATATGTTAAATAAATAACTCTAATTTACATATGTGAAAAATAAGTTCATATCTGTGGAATAAAATTTTACATATATGAACAAGACTTTCACATATGTGAAATTCTTTTTCAAACTTAATTTATGATTTCACATAAGTTAAAAAGAATTCAACATATGAGGAAAAGAATTCTAAATATATAAATTAAACTTAAATTCAACATATGTGGAAATCTTTTTCACGTATGTAAAATTAACATATTGTTAATATGTGAAACAAAAGCATCCACAAATCCTGAAATAAAGTTTATTTATAAGTGAAATTATTTTAGTTAGGTTTTGATGTTTTATTTTACTTATGTTACAAAGAATTCCACATATGTTGAAAATAATTCTACATATGTTGAAAAGAATTCTACATATGTTGAAAAGAATCTTACATATGTTGAAAAGAAGTCTACATATGTTGAAAAGAATTCCACATATGTAAAATAAATTTTTATCTTCCATATGTGAAATTCTTTTTCACATAAGTGAAAATCTTTTCAACATAAGTAAAAAAGAATTTAACATATGTGGAAAGGAATTGTGAATAAGTAATATAAAAGCAAAACTAATTCTACATATGTAGAATAAACGTATAGGAGTGATTAATCGGCTTGCCCTACCTGTCCGGACCCCAATACTTTTTGGAGTGATGTCTGTACACTTAAGTTTGACAGGTTAAATGGAATACTCCAGTGTAGATTTTACAGCACCAAAACACGGATATAGTGAAATTGACCATGTGAATTTATTTATAAAAGTAAGAGAAAATGACTTGATACCTTAAATACAACAAACTAGCAATGCTTCAAACTGTTGAGCGCTAACAGCATCGTGGCTATGCATGTCTTTAGCCAAAAGTGGGCCAGTTGGACAGATAAATATTTTGGCAATCTAATTGGGAAAAACATTTTTAAAAATTGTTATCTTGTAAGGTATCAAAAACTGATATCTTGCATTGTCAATGCATTCCACATTGCTAAATTCTGGTTTTAGTCCCATTCTAACATTTGCTAGATTACAGCTGATCAGGGAGTTTGACATGGATTTTTTGTCTCCCTAGTTGATATATACAATAAATCGAATATTACACAGGTACATTCAAATACCATAAATATTGGTCTCGTGAATGGTAGAAAGAATAACCAACTGGAGGCTTTGCGTCTCGTACGTTATCTCTTTCAAGGAGCCAACCGAGCAATATTGAAGGTATTCAAACTTCACTGTGTTATATATAATCCATCGGTTTACATCAGACAGCCTATACATGGACTCAATGGATGGTAGCCAGACAAAATTAATTATGTTAATTACAACCCTTCTGTGCCTGATTTATCTTTGAGTATTCATAACATCTTATGAGGAGAGAAGAAATGTCGTTTATATTGCTTCTGTTAAACTATGTTAGCCGGGCATTTGGATGTCCTCTATTTAATGAACTGAAATTTCGACAGATGGGAGGGTTTGAATACCGGAACCTATTTCATGAGATTAATTGACCAAAACTATAACCTCTACCGTGAATATTATGTACATCATTAGGTAACACACTAACTGTAAAAGATAAACAGCAGAAATCAGTCAAGAAAAGGTCATTCCTTCTCTAAAATGCTTTATTATTTTCTGATCAGTGTGGTCTATTTTGTCAAAAAAAATATGGAGGTCACCAAATGCTGAAGTATTTAAAAATACTGCATGGAGTTTTTTTCTGTAGATTGTATTGACATTTTGAAAATATTCCAAGTGTGATATAATTGGCATCGTGAATTGTTCTTTCTTACCATGTTCCTAGGAGAGTTTTTCTTCGTTTCAGCGATTTAATTAATAGCGTTAAGGTTTATTTGCTCGTTATATTACCTTCAGATGTGGCTAGAAATGACGGGCGTAGCCTCGAGCAGTCAGTGGGGAGCATGGTTTGTGAAATTTTTCATACAGATCACCATACTATCTGTTATACTGACAGTTCTAGGGGTCATACCACTGCGAGGAAATGGGACATCTGTGCTGAGAAATTACGACCCGTCTCTGTTTTTTATCCTCCTTCTGTGTTATTGTTTTGCTCTGATATCATTCTGCTTTATGATAAGCACCTTCTTCCATAAAGGTAAGGAAAATTTTTTATTGCTTTGTTTTCCTCGTAAGTCTTAACCAGTGTAGCAGAGGTCCTCAAGCATTGAACATACTTTGCCAATGATTATTTGATATTTGATATAAAAAACAATGGTGGTGGATTGAAAAAAGGCAGCATGGACAAAAGTAATCTCATAAATTAGCGGCCCGCTAAATAGAGCACTTCAAAGCAAATTAATAATGTCATGTCGTAGAGCGTTTCAGACTACAGTTGATGTGGAATCCTCAGATATTTTAATTTGATATCTGTGAAATAGCTATGGCGTCCATCAAAGCTTGTTTATTCAACTGTTGCTCATTCAGACCAACTGGTCCATTGATGACTCTACCACTACCAAGGGGTCCAATATTTTTTTTTTTTTTTTTTTACCCCTCTGAAATCTTCTTTTCATTATCTTGATAATGCAAAAAGTTTGACAAAACAATGTATTATTTTAAAATACTTTTGTTTGATTTAAACCGCTAAGTGTGAAAGATTGTCTATATCGAGAGGCGAAGAGATTGACGTCATTTTGTCTCCTGCACTGACAATTCAGGTGACTCAAATATTCTAATGTACAGTAGACATCGAGAAAAAACGTTTTCCAAGCCAAGTTCTTTTTCTTTTCTTCTTACAAGCAACACTTTTAATTATATTAACTTAAAAATTAAAATGAGTGTTTTCACTTACAATAATTGCAGCACCCGGACAAAGTTCCGGGTGATAAAGTGGCAGTTAACAGTATTATAGCCGACGAAGACCTGTCATATCGTTCTCTAAATAGGAGTGAGTACAGGTGACTCATGAATATTTAGTAGTTGGTTGCATGATGATCGATATGACAAACAACAACCAAACCAAAAAAGCACAATCCAGAACAATTTAGTTATAAAATAATATCCCAGTTTAGGTATGATATAGTCCACTTGTCAAGACCCGCAAGCCCACTTAAACTTATTGAAATCATTTGATACCACCACTATTTATCTAAGTGTCAAACACAGCACGTAATAAAGTATCTGTGGAATGGTGGTCATGACATACAAAGCCTCTTTAAAACTAGTATTTTTTGTTCTCTCCGCTCCCATCATATACCCCATGTAGCAGTATTTTATTTGAATTAAACATTTGTAATTTGCCACACACAATCTTTGAGCCATTATTTAAAAAAAAACGTCATGCAGAAATTTTAAAATGATTTTCCGTTTTCAAGATATGATGCAAATATCTTTTCAGGGCAGTTTCATTTTTGTCCACCACTACTATAGTAGGTGTGGGGGGGTGGGGGGGGGGGGGTTGAAATGCTTCTCGGCGTCCGTCCGTTCGTCCTTCTGTCCGTCAGCAAATTCACGGATTAACTTCAAACTTGTTCTGTAGCTTCCTCTTGTTCAGACCACGGATGGTATTGTATTTCCCCAAATTCCGTTAAACGAAATGGCCGTTTTTACATAATTTTAGCATATTGATGCCTGCATGTGTTGTGAACATTAGTAGAGAATAAATTCACTTATAAACTTCAAACTTGGTATGTAGCTTCCTCCTGTTAAGATGACCGATGGTATTGCATTTCACCAAATTCCGTTATAGAACTATAGTCTCATCTTATTAAGACAATAGATGGGATTGAATTTCACTAAATTCCATAAAACAAAATGGCCACCAATGCATCATTTTACCATATTCACACCTATATTTTTTGTATTGTATTTTGTTTATTCACCAGAAACATAATTTAAATCAGTACAATGGGTAGTTATATAAAAAAATAATTAAACAGAGGGCAGAACACCTATGTGTTCTGAACATGATTATTTTTAGATCAAAATCACAGATTATCTTGAAACATGGAAGTTAGCTTCTTACTACTAAACATGATAGGAGTGCATTTCATCAAATTGCACAAAGCAATATGTTCCCCAGTGTATAATTTTTTAATATTCACCTTAACATGATAATTTTGAGAACAATTGAGTGCTTTCAAAAAAAGCCTCTAGCGGTGGACCTGCTAGCTAGTCAGCTTGTTAAATATGTTTTAATTATGTCAAAAATAACATTAATTTAGAAAAACCTTATATATGACAGTATTTGAGTTTAAATACTTGCCTAGAAATAGATGGAAATTTGAAGTTATAAACAAAGGTTCAAATTTTAAAGTTAATTAAAATATTTGTTAAAATATGCCATTATGAAATAAAATGAATAGTAACATTACCTATACTAAAAATCCTAAGTCCTCTTCTTTCTAAATATACGTTTTCCGGGTCTCAAAGGTACTCTCTAAGCCTAAAACATGAGCTTTCCAGTAACAATAATTAATGCAACCTCTCCCATCTTTTAGCAAAAAATGTGGTTTATGTAAAACTTCCCAATTCGCCCATCAAATAGTGGTGTTATTAAACTGCAAGGACAATGTGTGCTGTCCTGTTCATGCTATCTGCATTTAGCAGAGGATGGGCTTTTGTTTTCAAAAGGACAAGCGTTATTGGTTTAACGATTTAACAAACATGTTAGTTGTCTATGACCTAGTAAGGTCCACACTTACTGATTCTATTCCCGGTTTAGTTTACATGTGGTAGCTGTCATTCAGTTCCCATTATCCGCATTGATGCAGATATCTTAAAGTGAATGGAAGCAATAATATGACATAAAAACGTGTGATGCAAATGGTCGGCAAGCTCGTTTCGGGGATTCGTATGAAGAACAACCCAGTATGCTTCCTTCCAAGAACTCATATGCACTTTGATTATTTGATGAATAACAAATCACTAGTTATTAATGGATATGATTTGTTACGGTAAAGAAATAAGAAAATTATTTTTCTTTGTCACTACCAATGATTCTGATATGTCTTTTTCTGTTCACAGCTAGCCACGCATCCGTAGCTTGTGCTGCGTTTTCAATTTTATTCTATGCTCCATTTGTGTCCATTTTTATGCGGTACCAGTATATATCAGTCTACGCCAAGATGGCTGCCTCTCTGCTGTTTAATGTGGCCTTAGGGCTCGGTTGTGAGGCCATGTACAGCTACCATATTGCCGGTAAGTATTATTTGAAAATTAGGTGATTTTGGGAGTTTCGAGAGCTAGATCCGAATAAACGAAATAAATTGTCTAAAATCAAGTACGCTGAACTGCCTATGTTTATGTAGAAGAAAAAAAGGCAAACGGTATGTTTCTCTTCAATCAAATTAACGAAATTTGTTGTTTATAAGATAAATTGCTTAATGTACAACAAAAAACCCCAAAAAGACAGACTGCTGAAGTCATGTCCAACAGTCGCCTTAATAAGTTGCACAGACATACTAAATGAGAATGTGCTGTTTTTTTTTATCATTATCCATAATTTTACTTTTTGCATTATACCATTTTTAAAAACTTAGTAAGATAAATACACATGCAGTTACTACATTATCTTTTTTAGTTTGAAATAGTCTTGAAATTTTGTTAAATTCAATTATACGCTTTAACTTAAAACCAGTTTTAAAAATGCACTTTAATTCACTTTATATATTGAGGGGCAATCAGTGTAAAAACGTAGCTTTGATCATTTGAATACATTTGAAGTGGTAGTAAGTATTAGTATTCTCTTTAATGTATTTGACTCAGTTTTATGTACAGTCTTTTCCATAAACAGCATCCAAGTCTTACTGTATACTGAATGTTAATGAAAAGTGTTTCCTATAAACAGTATCGCAGTCAACTGTAGGCCTATACTGCATGTTAATGAACAGTGTTTTCCATAAACAACATCCCAGTCTATTTGTATCCTGAATGTAAGTGAAGCAAATCAGCGTTTTTGTATTTTTCTAGGTAAACATGTAGGATGGTCTAACTTCTTCCGACCTCCGACGATAGATCAGGATTATAGTCTTATACTTGCGATGCTCATGCTGCTCATAGATGGCTGTTTGTATCTGGTTATAACATGGTATGTAGAAGGTGTTTATCCTGGCCCTAGCAGAGTAGCTCGCCCCTGGAACTTTCCTTTTAAGGTAGGATTCAAAATAAATTTTGCTTCTGTAGGCTTACACAGGACAGCCAATGCAAATGTTATTGCGTTGTCATGGGGACCAAAATCAACTTTCACCTAAATCATTTCCTAGAACGGTATTGTCATGTCACATTCAAAGCAGATTTATTTGAGGTTTAAAATAACCAGAGGGCAAACATTCTTACCAGTCTTCTGGCTTCAACCTTATTATCAGCAAAACACAATTAACCACAATTAAAACTCTATGTTAGGGTAATATACATGTAGTTGAAATTTATGTCCATCTCGATTTAAAGATAGATATGACTTTGAACACAGAGCGTGTAGAACGGAGGGTTTCGAGAAAGCTTTATGTTACTGTTGCTCTTATGGCTTATGGGGACATACAGCCGATCTGTTTGTGATGTGATGATATGGTGTCCTGGTATTATCCTTGTCCGGTCTTGCTTGTGTGTGCCAATGGCGTCGAAATCGGTTTCCCTTGCTGGTTGGGCTGACTCGCTATCATGTAAGTGAAATAACCATTAGTACAGCATTAAACCGCAATCAATCAATGACACAAACTATTTCCAACATGCTAAGCTTAATTACATACGTGACACCTCTTGATCCATATATCAATATAACTATCTTATATTTATTTGTAGAAAAGCTATTGGCGAGGTTGTCCAATAAAACAGGTGTACCCCAGCAAGACTGTCGATAACCCGATTGGTACCAGTAGTGATTTTTTCCAACCAGATCCTACAGACAAAGAACTTGGAATCGCTGTGCTGGGCCTTAGAAAGGTAAGAATGGTACATTATGCCAGCACACTTTGATCCTCTTGTTTATACATATTTAATGTTGTTACTTGTACTGGTTTTTTAATACGATTTCGGCCAGACAAACTCACAAAGTTAGACAAATTGGTGAGGCGAACATCAGCGTGGCTACGTCCACAACATCCACTTCCTCAGTCATTGGTGAATTGGCGCCGAAATCTTAGCCACTAAGTTTTTGTTATAATAATGGTTTATCTTTCATTTGCGTAGAGCATTCTTGAAACTGGACACTGTATACACGATGAAAATAGGACAATTGTAACTGAGCTGTTCAATTTGTCCCCTGGAAAGAAGTTTGGGTTAGCTGTATGTCTATTCGAGGGTGCCGAGTAGGATAACGGTAGCTTAAACTATTAACTTCAGTGACAGATTTGAGGATGTAACAAACACATTAATTAATTAATAATGATTGTGGCATATAACTGCAGTATGAAAGCCCCTTATGTTTTCTTTTGAAACATCATATTTTGTTCTGTGTTTATACAGAGCTAACTCTAAATATTTCAGCGAGTAATACCTAACTTACCGGGAAACATGAAATGAAATGCATGATTTTCTGTTCAGATAATCAAATAATTTACTTGTATATTTACTATCATGTTTCTATTACAAGGTATATGGGTCTGGTGAAGGCAAAAAGGTTGCTGTGGATGATATGGTTTTAAATGTGTACAAAGGCCACATAACTGCATTGCTTGGGCACAATGGTGCAGGCAAAACCACGACATTGTCCATGTTAACAGGTAGGTCAATGTCAACATGAAAAGCAATTAACGTATTGATGGTGCTTTGAAATGAAAGCCTATATTATTGTGCTATATCTGTCTATTATTGTATTTTTTTCACTTATATTGCAAATGTGCACAAGTTGTGTTTGGAAGAAAACTAAACTTCAAAACTATCTAGAAAACCTGTGGACGACTTTCCAGAAAATCTCTTACCTTGGATTTCCAGACAACCCCTCGATAGTTTATCAGAAAAGCGTCAATATATATATATTGACACCTTTTTGCTTTTGGGGGAAATCCATCCATAGTTTTACATAAAACCCCCTCGATGGCTTTCCCAGAAAAATGTTGATACTTTAAGTGACAATCTATGGGGCCACTGGAAAGTTTACAGAATGCAGATTTTACCTTTCTGTCTGCACACAAAGTGGTCAAGTTGATTTTTGTCCATGCAATTCTTAAGATGATTAATATTTATAAACATTAGACAAATATTTTAAACCATATTCCAAGCTTTATGGTGCAGAATGAGTCAATCTCCATGAGACAAGCAAACATTCACCTGAAAGGGGTATACCCACTATTAGTCAATCTCCAGGTCATAACCATACATCTTCTTACTTTTGGCATCAGCATGACAATTCACTATATACTTTTAAGAAAAATGAATAAAACATTTGTGGTTGAGGATTGGTGTTCGCCTTACTCCTGTTTCAAGTTAAGGGAGCTTGTGTAACGTTAATGCCAGTGATAATATTTCACAAAGTAAATAGTCGCAAAGACACAGCCATAACATATAAAATGTGTTACTCTGTAGGAAAAATAATACCATGGCAGTGCAAAACAAAAACAGTGTGACTATACTAGCTAGTCTATCAACTTAATAAATTGAAATGTAATGAATATCACAATGGATCCTTCAGGATGCTGGTTGACATGCAGACATTTTCAACTTATACTAGCTGCACATTACTCTTTCAGGATTTCTGCCTCCAACTTCTGGCACTGCAGTAATTGATGGATTTGACGTCAACGATAGTGCTAATGACGTCACACAAATTATCGGTCTCTGTCCACAAGATGATATACTCTTTGATGGATTGACTGTTCAGGAACACATCACTTTCTTTTCTCAGGTTAGCTATAGCCATGCATTTCTTTATTTGTTATAAGAACAGCTAAATATCCATACAGAGACTCGATTCGAATGACTAACAAATCAAAATTATTTGTGCAATGGTGCAATGCGACAGATGTGATCCAATAGGGTAACTTTCACTTCAAGTTTGTTAAAGAAACAGTTAAAATAATACCAATAATTTTGTAGCTTGTTGGGTATATCGAAAATCTCCGTCACTTCAACCACACAATAACTTTATATGCTTTCTCATACTTCCTTAAAACAGCTCAAAAGTGGATCTGCTGCAAATCCGGAAACAGTGCATACAGTAATCTGGGATCTGGGGTTGGACAAGATCAAGAACACAGTGGCAGAAAGGCTGTCTGGTGGGGAAAGACGAAAACTCTCAGTAGCGATAGCGCTTTGTACCTCCGCAAAGGTAACTTATACCGTTTACACATTAATCATGCTACAGGTATTTAACTTTATCTAATAAAATGAGCTGGGATTTATTTGTTTGAGTGGCGTTCTATACTGTAGTCTATAATACATACATTTAATTTCTTTGAGAAAAGCGTCGTTGTTTATTAAAATACAATTAGAATGCAGAAGACAAACGGGGCCTTTGCTATTTAAGTCTGCCATCCGTTTTAGCGGACACCACTGTAGCTTTGAAATTTTTAAACCCGGCTTTTCTGCCGCAATTCTGCTTTTGCATTAGTCGAACCAATGGCTTCATAATGTATGCCTCTTGTGCGAATTGCCCCAAACATCTTAGTGCAGATATTTCGATGAAGCCTTTAATGAGCAGTTCATGGTTATATAGGTTTTGGGTGCCTGAGTAGTTGTGTGTGTCTGCAGGCTAATTGGTACTAGATTATGATGATTGAACATGGATGTCCGTTTGCGAAATCTAGTGAACTGATTGTTCTACGAGATTCTTGTTAACGTATTAATGGTAATGGTATTTGCGGGAATATTAAGGAAAATATTTTAGCATGGCGCAGCCAATTGATGTTTTGTTCAGCGAATGTTCTACAAAAAGTCAAATACTGCAATCAAACGAATCTCGCCAACCCGCCAATGGTTGACTTACGTTTTCAAATGTTTACAAAAACGTGTCTTTGTGTGCTACCAAAGAAGATATTTAGTCAGCAAAATGTTAGCCATGATGCTTCAAGAAACGACTGTCAGTAACATCAACAGAGTCTGATCAATAATTGTCATCAAAGTACAATGTTGATAATGAAAAAGTCAGCCATCATCTGTACAATAAACAGTAGCAAAATTACTCTCTCCGTTTGACAATGTCCATGTCTACCACTTACAAATTTGGTAAATTTGGTTCATATTTGTTTAAATTTTATGTCTGATGTAAGGTGGGTATACTGATGTGCAGTGGCTTTCTTTACTTGTATGCTTCAGGGCTTATGGCTAAGGGCAGTTTATTCTAAAAGAAGCAATACTGTTTTTACCTAGCACTGGAGGAAAATTAAATTTCCAACATTATGGATACGCTTAACATTGTGTTAGTGTCGATTATTGTTAGAATACACTGCCGTCTTATAAGGAAAATACCCTTAAGCTCAGCACAAAACACCAATCAATCAATGTTAGCTTCAATATAAAACATTTATTTGTTCTTCCCTGTTTCTAGAAAGTAAGCAATGGTTGTTTAATCTCTATGTAACATGTACGCTAGGGAGAATTTGTGGTATATTTTTTAGTGGTATTGAAATGGTAATGAGAGGTTGCCCTCTCTCGTTTTTTGTATCAGATTGTGATTCTAGATGAACCTACATCTGGAATGGATCCACAAGCCCGTAGACATGTGTGGTCAACTTTACAGAAGCATAAAGCTGACAAAGCCATCCTATTCACCACACACAACATGGACGAAGCAGATTCACTGAGCGACAGGGTGGCTATCATGTCAGAAGGGGTAGTCAAGTGCAGCGGTTCGCCCTTGTTTCTGAAAAACAAATTCGGTATTAACACTTCGTATTTTTAATTTATTCTGGGAAACCAACTCTTGAAAAATAATAATGATAACAAAAGTACTGACACATTATCAGGATTCTGACTTTTGGTGAATAAGAAAGTGCAAATAAAAAGGCAAAACTGTTAACAAAACAAGTCCACAAATTCATTTGCATATTTCACAAGGGATGTCTTTGTTATACCTTATATATGTTTTTTTTTTTTAGAATATCATCAATATCAATGACTGTGTAGTATTACAATAGTTTTATCTTTGGTTGTTTTGTACAACAAAATGGATATGTTTTCTTATGATTAGGTAGTATTAGGAGAAGGTTTGCTAATAATGGTCGAGATTTAAACCTGAACTGAGCATTTGCAAAGAGTAAAGTGAATGGCCTATAAATAATAAATAACTGAAAACGAGACTAGGAAAATCACATCATAACCTTCTATAGTTGCATGTTCAACGACACATTTCTTAAATTGGTTTTAGTTTGAACTTGTTTCAATTGTGTTGCTTGTTTAGGTGTTGGCTACCACCTCTTGATATCTAAAGGGCCTAGCTGTGATGTCCTCTCAATCACAACCCTTGTCAAAGAGCACATCCCCTCGGCTGTGGAATGTTACAACTACCCTTCATCGCTGATGATGATGCTGCCAACAGAACACTTAGTTCAATTCGACAAGTTGTTTCTTGCACTAGAACAGCAAAAAGAAAGACTTGGGATACAGGATTTCTCCACATCATTCACCACATTAGAAGATGTATTTCTGAGGTATGTCAACATAACTTGACCTGCTTTATCTTTTAAAGTATTTTGCCGTTCGTTAATATGACAAACAAGATTAAGGGATTGTTTTTCGGCGCTCAATTGTTCGTTTTCTATACGATCTTAATTTCAATTTTCAACGTCTCCAATGTTTCAGCTTTAAATTGCAAGCTCCAACATTTGTTGCATTTGTTCTGGCGAGGCTAGTAACTTAATCGGTTTTCCGGAGAAGCTGGTCCTTCGTCTTCAATTTATGTGCATGTTATAACAGACCCATTTACAAACAAAGACTTGCCAAACATGTTGAAAACTGTGAACGTCGCCAGCTGGCGGAAGAAATGCATGGACTATATTGTGTAATCGAATTAAGTTCAACTTTGATTTTTTAGTTCATACCACCTTGTTGACTGGTGTCTTTTTAAAAATTATTTAAATTTAAACCCTGGCGAATAAAGTCATTGTTTCTATGCTGGAGACTATAGTGATCCTACGGTTCACCCAAGCTAGTGGCAAGGTTAATACTGGCCTTATTCACAAGGTATGCGTGGTTTTCGTTCTCAAAATGAATCGGTCTGTAATATGTTCTTTGTTAAAATCGATTGGCATTTTAGGCACAACTAAAAAAGAAACTGAATAATTCGTATTCAACAAAGACAGTTATAACCTTTTTGGTGATGTTCACCGATTACCTAAATTACCAACAGGTGAGCCTCAACAAAAAGGCTATCATTGCAAATACGAAAGATCCAATTAATTTGATTTTTTGCACCACTTTAATACCAAGTATGGCAGTAAATACTACACCGATTGCTTGCTGTGCAGTAGAAGGGACAGGGGTGTCTTGTTGTACCGCCCCTTCAGCGTTTTAGCCAACCAGTGGGCGCATAGCGGTCAGTGGATTACTATTGAGTGACTTCAAAGAAGTAAAGAATAACAGTGGAATAAACAAAGCATAAATAAAGCAGTTTTTAACCATCAAGTACAATGTAGCTTTTTAGCACTGACAGGGAACTTTGGGATAAATCCGCCCCATAACTATTTTACCTGAAACAAAACATTTTTGTAATTATTTACTTTTTAACCATCTATCGCATTAAATTTTGAAACAGTTGACAGTGAAGCTATTCATTCCTCAGCTTAGCTTGTTATAGGCAACAGTACCACTGAACTGTTACACATGTCTTATGTAAAATAAAACTATGGTGTACCACCGATTAACCATGGAATAAAGCCGATTTACCGTAGATCCACGTATCGTCAATGCAGTGTTGTGCTTTATTCAGGATACAACTGTCTTCTATACGCCGGGGTATCGCATGAAAAATATCATGTGACGCATTTCAGTCTGTTGGTTGGGTAGATTTGTCAACATGGCCGAATGTCAACGTTATCGAATCGCTTCAGGTTCAACCAGATTTAGTTGATAATTTTGTTCAAAATCATCTTTTTATGCTTCATAGGGTTGGGAAGTCAGATTGGACCAAAAACTCAGATCTTTACAAGCAGCCAGACTTGCCCAGTGATGGAGAAAATGCGACTTTCTCCACCTTAGATATAGCCAGACTAGACGGCGATTTTAGACCCGGTCAATATTTAGGTGTGTAGTTCCTTTTAATCCATGTTCGAAAGCCCAAGGGCTAATCAACTTTTAAACTCGATTATGGAGTGGTTTGATAAAACATAATAAAGAAATGCCAGTTATGCGACTTTGTACATTTTATATATTGTTACAAGCTTTCGAAGTATAACTTACTCCATCGGCAGGTATGGCATTTGGTACACACAAACTCATGTAATACAGTCATACTCTGGTCAGTTACTCTATTGTGTTTCACTCCAGCAATTGTGTTACCTATTATTCTCTAATGTGAGTCCAAAACCTTGTTATATTATTCTTTCTGAATGATTTGACTGTTGCTTTAGTATGCTAAACAACCCACTCTCACTTTGCATATATTTTCATGCTATAGTATGTATTGTTGTCATTACCCCTATACAAAGAATGATTTTATAACCTTCTTTGCAAATGCCATACCTGATGATGGAGTAAGTTATACTTCGAAAGCTTGTAACAATATACAAAATGTACAAAGTCGCATTACTTGTCATTTCTTTATTCAGGTTAAATTATCGTAAGGACTTTTTTACCGTTACAATATCGCTAATATCGGTGTCATGCGCTTTTTTCTCTTAACGGACATGAAGGTAACACGTGCAGAGGCCGTTAATAAGAGACTTTACCTTATACGCAAAACGTAATTGCCATGACGACCAGTGTTGAAGACATACTGTTGCCATGACAGTTACGTTGAACGTAAGTTAAGATGGCTTTGTGAAATTAGCCCCGTGGTCATTAAATGTCATAATGGCTATACGGCTTTAATAAAATAACAAAATAAATTCACACATTCATTAACACTTATGCGCTGTGTATCTTGTCTCAACATAAACGATTGAAAGTTTCCTTAGATTGAACGTGTTGCAAATGAGGAGAGAGAACATGTTGCATGCATGCCGCCCCTGTAAATCGAACAAGGGACCTTCGACTGCCTACACCGCCACTTTTTTAGGCTTTACCCTCATATATATAATCGGTATATTATATATATAAATATATCTGCATTCCGAGTTTTCAATTTGCTTGGGCCAGCATGTAAGCCTTTCGCTTTATTAGGCCACAGTATGTAGGAGCATCTTTATGTTAAGTACTTTTACCGGACTCATAAATCATTTAATCAATTACGATAACCTTTTTAACCGTGAGTGGCGAGAAAATATTCGTGCCGGAGGGGCTCTTCGTAAACGTTGCCCATAAACTATCACGTGGTAAGTGTGTTGTTTACCAGCCTTCTTTTTGAATGTTATTTCTGAAGTAGACCACCCTCACGCATGGCAGCCCGCGATAAGCGAAGTGTGTCCATACATTAAGATTTTCGTCTTTTGTGATAATTTAGATTATCAAAAACGTTCTATTTACAGTTAGAGTAGTCATTTTAATGGGGCCCCCATTCAATTTTTTTCTTTTTGTTTTTGCATTGTGGCCATTTCATGTGTTGTTTTTTTGGGGTTTTTTTTTTATAATTAAAAACAGTAGTTTCGATAGTTTGGAATAACATTTTCTTAGCTTGAACAGATTCTAGGTTATTTTAAGATCGCAATCTGTCCGGGAATCTAGCCCACGACCATCAGATTAAGGCACCGAATCGCCGAGAGTTACGGATATTGACTGGACGTCTGAGTTCTTCCCTTGGATTCTTTCCGCTTAACGGGACTGTGCAAATCATTGAGTAACACAACTTAAAATTGTAGAAAAAGACAACAAATTAAAGCGAACCTTAGTAGGCAGGCTGTAAAGCGAGGTCGTGAAAATTGTGTTCAAGTAGTTTTAGTAACTTTAGCAGATAACTCTATCGTCGTGAACCTAAATTATCCCATTTTGTTTTTTTACTTAATAACGTTAATTATTATCCATTAGTTCCATTGATTATTTTAACATAGTACACAAGTAGTGTAATTCCGAAGAATGAAAAACTCTGACTAAATATTCGGCTTTATTTTGCCATCGTCACCTGCTTGACGATGGCAAAATAATGAGTCTTTCATTCTTCGGTTTGTTTGTTTGTTTGATTGGTGTTTAACGTCGTACTCGAGGGTATTTCACTTATACGACGACGGACACAAATACAGAACATCACAAAAAAATCTGCTTCCCTTTACCCTTTAACTCTGCGAACACCAGGGCAACAGAAAGCAACCTCTTTTCTCGCCTCTTACGATCGACCAAGGCAGCCGAGGGAGTATTTTACAGGGCCATGGCCCACCCGATTCCTCACAGGCACACGTGAACAGTAATCGAAGTAGGATTAGTAAGTGCTCACACTACCACCAAGCTACAGCCGACGGCCACTGTAGTTAAACGTATGGCACTTACTACATATATCTAGTATTGGAGAACACTTCCATTTTTAGACCTTGATTATTTGAAAAAGTATATAAAACTTCACGTTAATCGGTCTACAGATTTCCTGTAATTATCAGAACAAACATCTTGAGTGACATCAAACCTCATATAGCATTTTGTAATTGGAATGGAAGCTTTTAGTATGATAGATCAGTGGTCAGAGTATAAATGTAGATAATTGATATGGATTGTAGAGAAGAACCATTAAAGTGAGGTTGCTATTTATAAAATGAACAAATACACATAGCATAAAATACATACATATATGGCTTTTAATCAACAATTAAAAACTGACTAGTGTAAGGCTAGAGACAAGAAGTTAGTATGTTAGTCAACATGAACTTATTACAATTGATACACTGAATAATTTGGTATAAAAGATTGTTTGTTTGATGAGAGTATTGTGCCATACAGGCCTGTGCTGTTGGGGAGAAATGACAGAATGGGCATTGTTATGCAAACTTAATTTTGAGAGGACCCATTTTGGGGTTATGCCGGAAAAGATTACAACACAGACATATGTAGACATGTTCTATATTAAAAAGGTATTTCACTAATGACATATTGAAGTTCATGCGATTTGTACTCTAGGGTATTTCACTTATGTGAGGACACAATGTCCACAGATCCATTCAGAAATTGAACCCATGATTTTCAGAGTAAGGCACCAAATTGCCAGAAGTCAAACCAGGCCACCTAGACATTCCAGCCAACCAACCCTCAACAAAACAGATTTTCTGAACTAGAATTTGTTCAAACTAAGAAAGCGCCATCCCAAAATCACAAAACTAGACAAAGACATGAAACATTTCACTCACAAGATCAAACAAACTAATTATTGATTTGATTTATTTCTATCTAAACTAACAGTATCACAAAATGATTTCCAAACTATCAATTGAATCTAATTTGGTGTTCCTAATTAGTTACAAAATCAATGAATACTTTTAGTAGCTCTAGATCAAATTTTAGCTATAAAAGTTGCCCACCGACATGTATTAAAGCTTGTGATGTGAGACATCAATAAGACATTCATGTGGCAGATGAAAGCAATAAGTTTGTGACTTCAGTCCCATCATTTACTGACACCAAAAGAGAACTTGAGAGCCAGTTAACAGGTTTCTGAGGAGAGGCCTGGCACATTCTTTCTACCCATTGGCAGCTCCATTTCTTGGTACAATCTGTCTAATCCAAAGGCATGACGCAAACATCATTTTCCACCCACTTCTCGGCAAAGAATTTCCAGCTCATGAAAGCATAAGCGTGTCAGAGATTTAATAAGAAAAAGAAACATAATCTAGCTAGGCTGAGTGTTACTGGGATGAAGAGATTTTTGCTGCTTGTTTTCCAAACACTTCAAGTTAATTCTCTCTTGAGTTTGTCTTGTAAACTTCCTCCTTTCTTATTTACACAGGATTTGAGCTTTCTCTGAGAGGAAATGTTTTCATACCTGACAGCGTACATGTCAAGTACCACTGGCTGCCGTATAGTTAATCTATCAGATCTGTAATCTGACCAAGTTAACCACAAAAGTACTTTCATTTGAAGGCTTCAGATGTGCCAAAACACAAAATGTAATTATTATTTTTTATAGCTTTTCATCAAAACTGAACTGATTAAAAAACCCATTTGCACAAAATCTAATAAAACAATAAAACATGTAACTATACAAATGCAAGAATCTCAACAAATACACCAGAAATTACATTGTGCTTATTATTTTTACATTGTTTCCTATAAACAACTGTGAGTTAATCAATTGTGAATGTATTGAAAGTAACTTTATAAACTGTTTTCATTATGCAATCTCTTTTATTTATTTTAGTTAAAAAGGGCAGTGGACAGTATATTCAGTAAAATGAAAAGAGAATGAGAAAAAGAAAAAAGGGAAAGATATAGATGCTTCTTTATAAATTGTTTTCATTGTTCAATCCTTTATTTATTTTCGTTACAAAGAGTAGGGAACATGATATTCAGTAAATTGAAACGAGAACAAGAAAAAGAGAACAAAGGGGAAAATATAGAGGTATCTTTATAAACTGTTTTCATAATTCAATGATTTTATATTTATTTTTGTTCAAATAGTAGTGGACATGATAATCGTTGAATGAGAATGAAAATGAGAAAAAAAAAGAATAACGAGAAAGATATAGATGCTTCTTTATAAACTGTTTTCATACTCAATCATTTTTTATTTATTTTTGTTAAAAGAGTAGAGGGCATGATATTCCGTAAATTGAAATGAAAATGGGCCTTTCCTTTTTTTCCAAAATAGTCAATTCTTTCGGGTAACAAGGGTAATAAACCATACAGAATGGTAAAACGTAAAGCAGCCATGGCTGGAGTTTTATTTGTACAGGATAATGGTTCTGTAAGATATTAAAACTAAACTTTGCTTGATTCTGTCTGACCTATGTCTCAGCACTTGAGCATAAAGTTAGTCTGTAATAAGATTACTTATACCTGATACATGAACAACAATCTGGGATTGATTGATTGATTGGTGATTAACACCTAGATTCAAGAAATTTTATTTATAAGACGGCAGAGTACCTAACAATAATTGACACTAGCACACCAAGGCCTGTGCTGTTGGGGAGAACAGACAGAACGGGGTCTCCCCATGGTTATGCAGAATTAATTTAGGAGGACTGATTTTTAGGTTTCCAAAATTGTTGCGGTCTTTATCAAAATTTCCATTTTGCTACCGATTTTGACAAATTTTGTCATCTAATTCTCAATGAAGATTACATTTTAAAGCCATTGTGCTTTATTTTTGCACAAAAGTACATTTATGTATTTCAAAAATCAGCAAACCAGGGGAAAATGAAAATGTTAGGTTATCTCACAAATATTACAGGACCCATTTGAAGGTTATGACGGAAAAGACAACAGCACGAGATTGCACAACCAAGATGTGAAGCATTTACATAATGCAACAATCTGGGATGCTAGGATTTCTAATATCATGGTACTTTTTTCCATATTGTAAATAGTAAAGGTTCAGGGGTCATTCAAACATGAATGTTTTATGTTTTTCATCCTACAAAGTATCAAATCTGTAGCTTAAACCCCTTAATAAATTCATGGATTCTAAAAAAGAAACTTATGATTCCAATATGCCAAAGTTGTGACATCAAAAGAAAAAGAACAAAGTTAATATTCCTGGCTCTGGCTGATTGATAGCACATGAAACTCCTCATCAAAAACATGGACATATTTCAAGAAAAATATTCTACAGATTTTAATATTACAGGAGTTCCAAGTAAACTTTGAAACATAAATATTCTTTCACACTAGAAATAAGATTCAAGTTATGATTAAAAATGTAGTCAATGTCGAAGGGGAATTTTTTTTACAACCTTTGGTTTGAAAGGAATTGAACCCTTAAAAATGTAAATTGTTTTTTCGGTTAGGAAAATTTATTTTCTTCCACACGAATACCACTGGAATCAATACATATTATATATAAAAACATGCTGCCTTTCACAATGTATAGTGAACATATGCTATGTTAACCGTCACACTTCTTAATAAAGCAGTCTGGTATATTTCGTTTGTTCGATTTGGGTTAAAATCATACATACTAATTGGGTATGGCTAACATCATTTTTAGTTCATGGAACAAAAAATAATCAGCCAATGAGATAACTACACTCTGAGTGAACTAGGGAGGGAAATTACTGACTATTCAAATATATTAGAAAAAAAACTGCAATTAACCAATTTTAACCTTTTATGATGCATTATTGCTAGAGTAAAAAAGTAGAAAGAAAACATTTTTACAAACATTTATCATAAAATCTACATGTATATCCAGACAAATATTAAAAAATACTAAAAACTGTTATTAAAGCAATAATGGATGCAAAGATAAATATATTAAATACATGAAATAACGTATTCTTCCTTGAAATGCAATATTTTAAACATATTCCATTGTATTGAATTATAAAATCAGCAATTGTGTTTAAATCAAAAGTCATAACTGAGGTGTACTATTATTAGGTGGAGTATCTTTTCTTTGAGGAGGGGAGATAATGCTACAGTCGCCGACACAAAATAATGTAAACAAGAGTTTTCTCCCTTGTTTACCTTGCAAACCACTGAGGCAAAACTATAAATTTACCTCTGGATGAGGACAGGGTTATTCAGAATTACAATATCATTTTTACAAGAAAATATGGCATGTGTAAGTATATCTAATCACACTGTAATATATTTTTAGTATAGCACAGTACAGTCTATCCGGTAAAGGTTGAAGGATTCCTTTGTTTTCACAAGCAGACAAAACTTAAATTTAAAAAACATGTCACATTAATTAGCCATATCTCCTGGTAGGTATTTAAATAAAAATAAAAAATTATTGGTTTCATAATTTGTCTTGGCTGATAACATATGTTAAAGGACTGGTGAGGACATAATCCAGTGTTGATCTTAACTGAAATCTACAATCTCACCTTAATCCTGCCAACAGCCTCTTGAGCCTGCATCATCCTCATGGCTTTAGAAGGCTGACCCTCAGAAATCAGCTGAGTGGAACCAAGGTACTTAGCTCGGAATAACACACCCTCAATCAACACTTCAGGGTTATTAGGATCCATAATTTTAACACCTGAGAATTTAAATTAAAAAAAATATAGGTCAGATATATGCTACAATGTAATGAGGTCCAACATAGGTTCATATATATCAGATATTCAGCTTATTTGCAAGAACGTTTCGTTTATAACTTGATTTTGTTGTGGCTGCAAGAATTATTTATTAAAGAAAATGGTTGACAGCAAAAATGACAAAAACAAAAGAAAATTTTTTAAAACTGTTAAATGAATGTCCTATAATTTGATCTGTAAGAAAACAATCTTAAAATCCAAGTTAATAATCTAAACAAATTACTTTAGGATATTAACTTATTAGAAGCAATGAAAGCACAAACAAAATCAACATGCACACTGATATATCATATGGAAAATGAAGATTTCTAAAAAAAAATGGCTAAAATTAAAAGGCACAATATCATACTCAAGGGTATTTCACTTTTATGAAAATATATTGTCCACTTCACACAGTTTGCTTAAATATGGTGGAAAACCAGGAAGAAACTGTGTAAAAACCACTGTTAGGTTTTCAGAAGCCACATTTTGAGACTCGCCCATACACTGGATGGTCGAAAGGTGGACCTGACAGTACACTGAAGTAGGATTAGTAAGACACAAACCACAGGCATGGCAGAGGACAGAGAGGAATGTCAAGTTGTAGAGTCTATTTACAGCAATAACATGCCATTAAAAACATCAACATGAGATAAGGAAACTCAAAAATTTTACACTTAAATGAAAAATAATAAGCGTTTATTGCATTTTAAGTCCTATTAATTAAGTTTTTAAGCCTTGTTACTGTCCGAAAGTTTATATATTGAGCTTCAAGGTAAAAAAAGTATCTACTGTTCTATCACCATTCAAGTCCAAACCACATGGAAACACGGAGTTTCTTAAGCAAGAAATAGAAGAAACCTGAGTTTGAAAACACCTCTAACTATCCAAAATAAATAACAAATAAATGGAAATCATAAAAAGTCAACACAAACAATAACAGAAAGACAAATTTACAATATGCAGAGAAAATACAAATGTTTTAAACAGAATAAAAACAGTGCCCTTGTGTGACATAAGGGAAAAAGTTATTTTTTTTTAATTTTTTTTTTAATTTGTTGCTAAATAAAAATCATGGTGTATAGTTATTTTCTTGTTAATATACAGTTTGATTGCCCCATGGACATTTTCTAGCTATTAAACAAACAAGTTTAGACCAATAGCCAAAGACATGTTAATTCCATTTGATACATGCAACAAGCTAGTACTACAGCCAGGGACCACTCTCACAAAATGTTGTACGACAAATAAATACTGTACGATAAAATTATGTCATCTTAAGCAATAGCGTAAAAATATTGTACGATATTTTATTGTTGCACTGCATTTTGTGAAAATGGCTTCAGGACTTCTCTCTACTACTGTTACATTTTCACTATTCAGTTTCTGAATGTTATGTTGCAGGGGTTTTTATAGACAAAAATTTTCATCAAACTCAATTTGATACTGCCTAAAATTCAAATACATTTATACTCAATTTTACTAACTTTTCATCATCAATTAGATAAAACCAACATTGATATGAGGAAATCTGCGGTTTATCGACTGTATTTTCTGAATTTTATAGCATGCAGTGGCCAAAGGACCCCAACTCAAATTTTTCAACAAAAAAAAATGAATATCAAATTTAAGAAAAACTCAATATGTCGTCATTTTCCATCGGAGTATTCCCGTTGAAAAAGTGTCTATAAAAAACCCTGATGTTGTCCTAAGATATGGTCATTGAATAATAACCAGGTGGTAACATATTGTAACAGAGTATTTTTGTGTGCTCCTGTATGATTGATTTGTTTCCTTGGGATGTGACACTGTAGTTAAGGTTGATTCACCCATATGACGACATGACAACCCACCAGGTGAAGGGAACCACCCTAAATGCCACTGACTACTTACCAAACAATGACAAGTACAGGACAAACATAGGGCAGGTTTCATGATACAATAACACCTTGTGTGATAGTTGACTACAATGTTTAACAAATCACTTTCAACTTCGTCCTTGAGAGTACCAGGGAAACAGGAAGCTCTCTCTTACCGCTCTGTCAGGAGGTCAAAGGGTATCGCTTTAACATACTGCAGTAGCATCCAGGTGGTACTTAAAGATAATCACATGTTCGGAGAAATATTGTGAATAGACTTTAAATGTTAGTTTGTTATTATGTTTTGCATATTACAATATACCAAAAGAATATTTCAGCTAATGTTATAATCAAGGGTATTTCACTTATATGATGACGGAGTGTCCACTACACACTATACACTGCCTTATTACGATGGAAACCAGAAGGAAACCATGTAAAAACCACCCCTGGGATTGCCAGAGCCACAACATGTGGCTCACTCATATACCCGATGGTCGACAGGCAGACGTGATATGCTGAATGATAAATTGAAGCAGGTTCAGTTTAGGAGCGCACTCGCTACCAGTAAGTCAAGGGCGCGGAGCCAACACAATGGAATAAAAGATTTGTTTGTGTTTTACGCTGTACTTAAGGTGAATCTTAAAGATTTATCTGTAAACATATATAAGTTTTTTTTGTTTATTTTTCTGCAGCAGCAAACCAAATGCTGCGCGATTGTTTCAAGGGTGGAAAAAAGAATGAAATCAAATTAAATTCAGAGCTGTGCATTGCGTCATCTTTCCAACTCATGTAAGCTTTCTACATTTCCTACCTCACAACTGAATTTTTTTTTTTTTTTTTTTTCCTGGCAGCTTCCAAAGATATAAAACTATAAACCAATTCAAAGCAGATTATTTAATCTGCAAAAAATGTTGCACAGTGCTTTTCCTTTTGTAGTATATATCACATGTATGTATTCAATGGTTTACTTTTCGCTAATCAACAGCACTTCCTATTAATCTTCTTATTGGACAGAGCTGTGAATTGTTGTACAACATTGTATGCGTCTTCCATTAGAGACTCAATAAACAACCATATACATGTATATTCCTTGTTGCCAGGTTTGATAACAAAACATCAGAAAGGATCACATTAAAAAGATTAAGTCAATATCTTTTGAATGGAATTGCTTGAACTCTCTATAACTATTGATCTGCAAATAAAAAATGTGTGGAAGACAAAGAGGGAAGTATAAAGCCGACAACTGTTAGACAAGCTTTTCATTTGTGACAAGTTTACAACATTGCAAAATATTCTACAACAAAACAAACTTAAAACCACACCAAATTATCAGACATTAACAAACAAATGAAAACAAAGCTGTACCACAATTACAGACAAAATAACAAATCTAACAAGATACAAATTAAACATAGCAAGTCTACACACAAAAAAATAAACAAAAGATGTGTCCAGATCCCATTACAACACAGAAATACAATGGATGATGTAGACTGAACCCTGTGGCTTATTGACACAGACCACTTACCAACATGCCAAGGTTAGTGGCACAGCCAGATTAAATGCCATGGTAAAGAGGTGAAGAAAGAAAAAGAATTCATCACATTATATAACATGGCCACAAGCAAAGATATCAAATCAATTAGCGATATGTTAATGATCATATTGTGTTTCCTACCAAGAGGTGACAGAACTAAATCATTATACACTTTGCCAACAATACAAGGTCACTTACTTTACTTAAGTTAAAAACAAAACTTGAGATCATATTATACTGAAGCCAAGATTTACAATGTTCAATCAATTGACCATTATTAGGTATTGTTTCCCTGAATTTATATTTAACAGGATACGCCAGGCATTGTTGGCAATAACAATGGCAGAAAATTCAGAACATGCAACAGGAACACCGCTTAGCTTTTATATCATCAGGGCAACAATTTCTTTCCAACCATCTGTCAATATTTGATTGATTTATTGACTGATTGGTGTTTTATGCCATGCCTAAGGGTATTTCACTTATAACTTATAAGATGGCAGTGTTGTCCAACAATAATTTACACCGGTACAACAAAGATGTAAAGCATTACCATGATGTTGGAAAGTAAATTTATCTCTAGTGCTAAGTAAAGACAGCATTGCTGCTCTTCAAACAAACTGCCTTTAGTCAGAGGGTGTCTATCTTAGAAGAACAGTGTGTAGTATTTTAATTTTGGTCAAATATAGTTTTCAAATACAAATTTGATTTTTGAATAATTATTCAAGACCATATAATTCCGAAGAGATATTATAAAGTAAACTAAATAAAAAACAAAATAAAAGATGAAAGAAAAACAGATTCAAAATCTATATTAAAAACAAAGATCTATTATATATTCTCAGCAATAATGTAAAAAAAAAAAGAGAAGATTTTTCACGAACATATATGATGAAAATGATCTTTACTGTATTTGAATATATCAACTTTAGAGAGAAGGAACATACAAACAGGAAGTCAAAATGAAATAGAACAAGTGATTTAAATCCAAATCAGATAGTTTTCAACACAATTAACTAGTGCCAATAAAATTAGATAGTGTTAAAATAGATAAGGTTTTTGTCAATGGAATTCAGCTAGTGTTTAATCCAAATGAGCTAGGGTTCAATCAACAGCTAGAGCTGAGTCAAATATGAAAGTGGCCAATGGTCATTGAACACATAGTACTCAGCTTTTGTTCTATAAAAATATTCATCAAAAAGCTTGTTTTCAATTCAAATCATCATGTTTTTAATCCACATCAGCAATCCACAGCCAGTGTTCAATCAGATCAGAAAGTGTTCAAACCAAATGACCTTCAATCGAAATCAGTGTAATCTTAGCAGCTGGTGTTCAACCACCAGCTAGCACTCAACAAAATCAGCTGGTGTTCAATAAAATCACCAAGTGTTCAATCTTAATTATGTTCAATCTGAATCCACTGGTGTTCAACCAACAGTTGATGTTCAACAAACTCAGCTGGTATTCAATAAAATCACCAAGGGTTCAATACTAATTACATGTATGTCCAATCTAAGTCCACTGGTGTTCAACCAACAGATGATGTTCAACCAAACCAGGTAGTGTTTATCAAATCAGCCATGGTTCAATAACACTACATTATTGTTGCAATAAAAGCAGCCATTGCTATAAGAATCAGGTAGTATTCACTTAAACCAGCCCAAGGTCAAAACAATAAGTAATAACATTCAATAAGATCAATTAGTGTTCAATAAAATTAATTAATACTGAATGATACCCAGGGCCAGGGCACCTCACTTATATAAAAGTTGGTGTATAAATCTGTACTAACAGTAAATTGTGATGTTCTTGATATGTTGGAAAAAAATGTTCCTTCAGTGCTAAGTAAAGTAAGCGTGTCATTTTCTCAACAAAGCTTTAGTAAACAGTAGTATGATTAGACTGCACTGTAGTCATTGAAGTGTATAATATTAACTTTAAAAAACCTTTACATTGAGCATGTTGAAATAATAAAGGTTTTAGTAAAAGCAAAGTGTTAAAATAGAGACAAAGCTTCCAAACAATGTTTACACAAAATTTTACGGTACCTTCCCCTGTTATTTTGTAAGCAAAGAAAAACAAAAAACGTTTTAAATGTGTTGCATATGTCCATTTTTTTGTTTGTTTTTAAATTTAGTTCTGTTTCATGGATACAAGTATGTGGAGAGTTAGGTATTTATTTTAATTGCTCAATTTCCTACGTGTATTTTTAGCAATTTATAATGACTATTAAAGTGACAAGGCACTACTTTGATTTCTAATGCAGTGGAATAGCATTAAAATGTAATGCACAACCAGTCTAGGTTAATATGATAATAATTCTACATAAACTATTCTGTAGCAGTAATCAGACAATGATTGCTAAATGATTTCATCTGATCTAAATGTTTCTTTCACCAGCAGGGCAGTATCCAGAGCCATTTCAGTTACGGAAAACAAATGGGCGCCCAAACTATTTCATGCCCAAATTAATATCAGTATATTACTATTTTCATAAATTCTTGTTAAAATCAAGCTAAAAGCGGATTCAGAACCCTGATTATGGTCTTAAAAATTTTGAATAGGAACCTGGGAAATTTTTCTGTAAACTGCCCTGACCAGGCCTATAAATCTTGTGACAATTTATTGTGGTGCATGAAGGTTGTGCGACGTTTAAATACACTACTAAATCTATCCCATCTTTGGGATAATAATTAAACCATTTTTAGTTGATATCTTAATTGTTTTTGTCTCTTTTCTTTGTATGTGTATGTGTGTATGTATGTGGAACTGACAATGTTTGTATGTTTGATTGGGGTTTAACGCTGTACAGTACTTAAGGTTATTTCACTCAATGGATGTAATTTAAAGACATCAGTTTGCCCCTTAACTCTGAGAGCATCAGGAAAATATTAGGCTACCTCCTAACCCTCAGTGATAAGGTAATGCAAAATCATATTCTTCACATTATTGAACATATATTTAAGACATACTCCACTTGTGTTCATCATTACCACATTAAACTGATATTAAGAACAAATTAAAATATCTACCTTGGATCGGGTACAAGTACCAGAACACTAATTAACCTGAAATTTAATTCTACCAAAATTAGGTCAAGTGCTATTTCTATTCTGCCGATGCTGCATTTTCTGAACAAGCAAATTAATCAAACAATCAATTCAAGCTTTATTTAAATTACACTTTATATGTCATTCTGACAACACTTCATGCTTATATAGATGCATGATGCCTGGTTTTAATATTTCTATTCATGCCTCACTCATATTGTGTGCTGTTTAGATAAGGAATTAGACATAAACAAGTCTTACCTTCTTTTGCTCGTGTTTTTCTCTTTTCCTAGGAAAAGTAAATACACAACAAATTTTGATAACAGAAAAACAACAATTTAAATACAATTATTAGAGAGTGAAATATCATTTTTTTAAATGAATTTAATTAAGGACTCTACCGTCAGGAGTACAAAATGTGACTCTTATCTTTTCATGGCTTTTAAAGATATTTCCAAAGGATGATGATATTAACAGCATATATATGTAGAAAGCAAAGGACTTCAAGATTCTAAATATAGTGTCAAATTAATATTCATTTTATTTTATAATAGCATTAATACAGAAAAACGTCAAATAATTTTGAAAAATGGACCTTTGCTTAGAACTTTCCTTTTTCTCAAATGGTTTTATCTTTTATTTTCCAAACTTGCATGTCTTTGAAGACAAGTATTTAAACTAAAATACCGTCATAGGAATTTTCAAAATTCAAGTTAGTTTTTGTAAAATTGAAAAAAGTATACATAAAAACTAAAAATCTGCCCTTTAAAAAATATATCCTAAATATCTTCAAAGGCGAAATATAGTTTTATCTATTGGATTCATTTTTTAATAGATAATTTAAAAAAAATAAAATGTCAAGTTTTTTCTTTGAAATTTGAGTGATGTCCACATCACAGATTTCGTTCACACCTTTAATGACTATCAGTAGGAGTCCTGCTGGGGGCATAGGCAATTTGTATAATCCAACAACCCTCTGTCAGCCAAAGCTGTGAAGGAAACCACCCTAGATGCACTGGTAACAGACAATGACAAGACAGGACATCCTCAACACCCAATACAAAAAGCAGTTCGACCTAGACTGAAGGACCTCCTTACAAAAAGAAATTTGCTGTTGGTTATACGGAAGCCCTACTGTGTAATCAACAGGCCAGGACACAAATATAACAAACTAGAAAATCCTAAGTGTCTACAGTCAGAACCTAAAGTATTTCAGTTTCTACTTATTTAACACAGATGAAATTATTTTAAATTTATTAAAAATAAAATATATCTGATTACATTTTAAGAGGTTTCTCATATTCACGATATAGATTTATATATTGCACATGGACTAAACTAAGGGAAGTAACTCTTCCTACCTTTTCCAATGGTGGATTGCTGAGCTCTGGGATGTCCACAGATTGTTCTTTCTGATACTGTTTCTCCAATAACTGATCAGTCTCCTCATCTGTGTCATAGTCTGTAAATTAGTAGTTTCAAGAAAATCTTGCTAAAATCAGCTTCACTAGAAGCAAACATTGACAACAAAATACTGATTTGTGTCACTCAGTTATCCAATAGACAAGTTCTGATCCAATGTCAGCGCTTCATTCTATAATGATGGATTTGTCCAAATTGTCTCCCGGCCC
>JAVFBW010194764.1:6055-19626 GCA_034783835.1 Mopalia ciliata
TAAAATGCAATTGGACTGTAAATCAGACATATTTTCTTTCGTTGTACATTTTAAAACAAGTGCATGGATAAAATATTTAAATTATGAGTTCATGTCATTATTAGCCTCGTTTGTAAATCAACTTGTAAATATCACAAAACTGTTACATTGTGCCTGTTAGCATATAACCCACTTTAACAACGAGATGGTCAATTTGACAGTCAAATTAATATAGTGTGCGTTCAATCAATCATACTCTTGTGTTACATGTTGTTTTCTGTGAATTGTTTATATCTGAGAGGTCGCACCTTATTTTAGTACTTCCGTTTACCGCCACAGCCTACAGGCCAGCATCGGTTTGCGCTAGTTTGATTGGTTGATATTTTAAAAACGTCACATTGACGACAGGAGTAATTTATTATACACAAGTAGTGTAAACCATACACATCTATTCAGTTAAATGTTAGATTCATGTTTGTCGGCCTAATCACGTTATGTTCTACTTTAAATATAGGTTTATTGTTAAGACATACCAAAACCTGTTTCCTTATCATGTTGTCTGTACATAATTTAAGCATCTATAAATGTACGATGTATCAGATAAGTATGAGAATATTTGTCCCTACACCTTATGTTGATGTAGCGTAACTTAGTGCAGCATTCGTATATTATGCATATGGAGCCATCTATGATATAATGCTATGATAAATAGATCAGATTTCGATAGCACCATTCTTCCTTAAAGCGTTTTTAGTTAAACAAGGAAACAAAACAAGTATAACAGATAAGTTAATGTCACATGTATAGATTAAAGCGATATATGGCCTCACCAAACTAAAGATTTTGTTATATTTGTTATCTTAAATACTGTTTTTATACCATGGAGCTTCAATTAATACAGCCTCTGCACAACTAAGAAAGTGTGAAGTAACTTTTTCTTCGTCATTTTCAAAAAACTTTGTTATATCTGGGAGCAATGAAACTCTTTTCGTATTTTGATAATCATATCAGGACAACATTTCACGTACAATGTTGTATGTTTTTTTTATTTGGTACGAAAGCTTTTAAATGATGTACTTGTATGTAATATTAGTGCAGTATCTAGGAATGTCCAAAGGCGACCGTCTTCGGGCCCTATTCTTGTCTAATTTATATATTTGAATACTTGAAGTGCACAGATTTATGATCCTTATCGAGAAAGATGTCATTAACTGCTCTTTTTTTAAAAAAAAAAAAGGGATATGTCAATAAAAAAAAACCGTAAACCTCTGAAAAATATTTTCAAAGTTTATTTTCAATGTGTTGAATTCTTTATAAAATATGTTGAATGTTTTTCAAACATATGTTGAATTTTTTTCAAACATATATATGTGGAATATTTTTTCAAACATATGTTAAATTCTTTTTTTTTCCACACAGAAGAAATCATTTTTTCAAATTGATTTTAAATTTTTCTATTAAATTTCTTTATTCCATATAAATGAAGAAGAATTTAACACATGTACAAAAGAATTCCGCATTTGTCAAACACATTTATCCTATGGTGTACAAAAGTAGAAGTGCTAAAACGGCTCGTCCAAGTTGATGGCATAATCGTTGATCAACTCTGTATAGATCAGTGGGTAGATGTTCCTGTTGTGTTATCGGCTAGGCTTCCTGATGTCTCTACGGCTGACTTACAATCTGATTTGTTTTATACACACTGAAAAAAAAAACACCAGCCGTTAACATTTTTAAATCCTTGCATCATTGCCCATTAGTATTCGGGCCTAATTCATATCTCTAGTAATCTGACATTAACTGATCTTTAATCCGTTCCAATAAAGGTATTTGTTTATTAATAAAACTACCACGTTTTTTTCTCTACCTACCTACATACATCAACCCTTATTTGTTGTGCGTTTATTCATGTGTTTTTTTTTCCCTAAGTATAAAGCTCTGGGGCGAGAGATGAAGACAAGCACAATGTTAAATTAATCTCGAGGACTATTGATTAAGGCCACCAGCGCAACCGTAAGTAAATTGTAACCACTAAAATACCTTTTTCAATCTGTATTGCTTTTATTTCTTTTTAACTAAGGCTGTATAAACTTCAGTATTTCGAAAAATCTCTAACCAACAATATTATTACTTTGTTCATTATAAAGCAATCGTTTTGAAATATTATTTGAGATTTTTACATCCAGTTATCATGTTAATTCTCTTAGTTAGGATTGCCAAACATTTGCACAGTTTTTAGCACCGCTATCAAGCATGTTTGATCCAAGATATATGCAATTAATTACTAGGAGAGCTTAAGTGCATGTTATATTTACTTTACATTTGTCTTAACGCACTTTTTGCGCAATCTGTCTTGTTTCTCAAAATGTATGCATATAGTTTATTGCAAAAAACATTACTCTCAAAAACATTTCTAGTAGAAGGACAAGCGACTGTGTGGTTCGATTCCCGGACCGTTTTCAATCGGAAAAAGTTTCTGAACTAGAGTCTGTTCAAACTAAGAAAGTGCTATTTCAAAATAACGAAAAATACATCCGAAGGGAAACGTTTCTTAAATCTTCATCAGCAAGTTTCTCCTAGATTCATTATTTAAATATAAATGATTCTTAAGTTAGCGTATTTCCCCGACACATTTTATATACTGTTTGTAACACTTTACCGCCATCTCATATCATTACTATTGAATATGTCATGTCATCAGTTAATATTTACTCCTTGGATGTGTTCAATGTTATTCCACTTTCCCTCAAATGTATCTTAATATTCGGGTTGAAATCTTTTTCTGTTGATGATGTCGTTAGTATTGCGTGCAGATCTAACGGCTGCTAATTTCTGTCGTTTTCCTGGGACATTCTCACTATTGACGTAGGCCTACGTGTTTAAGACTAAAAACCAACCATTAACTTACATTTTAAGCGGGTATGTCCAATTTTTATTTTTACATGGCGTTTAAAGGCATGATTGTCTAAATTATATGATAAAAACACTGCTGTAAACAGTTTATCATGGTTTATCGTGTGTCAATTTAAGCGGCCTTTAGAATGACCGTAAAAAGAATTAATACAAAAGTTATAGATGTAATGCTCTCGGTAATAAGTGGAAATCTTGCAGTTCGCTGTTTATAGTAGTAACGTATGTAAGCTTCACAGAATAGGACATTATGCATGCCTGCTCGTGACCATTTCAGTTCTACTGTAGGCCTATATTATCGCTATTTTTCTAGGTCATAAGATGAAAATGATTTTTTTTGATAATATCATCGTAGTTTATACCACAACACTTCGATTCTTTCTCATCCCACGGATTGTTTCATACAGGAATGTCTTTTTTCACCGAATATATATTTTCGACTTTCAATTCCACTTTTTAATTGCAGTTTTAGAACGTAATTAAAATAAGCGACCATAAAACCCCATGAAGTAATTCACTGATAAGAGATCAGATGGATAAATTGTGATCTCAGACTGCTCCTCGAACAAGAGACCATGCATGTTAAGTCCCACTAGGTTATACACAGATAAGAGATCAGATGGGTTCATTGTGATGTCTGAGCGCCGTTCGAACAAGATACCATATAAAGTCCCATTAGGTTATACACAGATAAGAAATCAGATGGGTTCATAGTGATGTCTGAGCGCCGTTCGAACAATAGACCATATAAAGTCCCATTAGGTTATACACAGATAAGAAATCAGATGGGTTCATAGTGATGTCTGAGCGCCGTTCGAGCAAGAGACCATATAAAGTCCCATTAGGTAATACACAGATAAGAGATCATATGGATAAATTGTGATCTCAGACCGCCCTGTGCACAAGAAACCATATAAAGTCCCTCTGGGCAGTCTAACAAGATTTCATATAGGTTAATGTTGATTATAGATCGCCGTTTGAACAAGATTTTGATAACGTATCACATGAGTTCATATGGGTGAATTGTGATCTCCCACCGCCCTTTGAACAGGATAGCCTACAAAGATGATGTAGGTTCATTTTGATCGTAGATAGCAGTTTGAACAAAAGATCATATAAAGATCATGTAGGTTCATTTTGATCATAGATAGCAGTTTGAACAAAAGATCATATACAGCATCAGTCGGTAAAAAGAACCCAACAAGGGATCATATGGGTTAATGTCCGACCGCCCTTTGAACTAGGGACCATATAGTTCCACTAGGGTTTTTCAACAAGAAATCTTAAGGGTTAATAATGAGCTCAGGCCGACAAGAGACTGCATGGCTTCACTTTGATCTTACAACGCCATTTGAACACAATGGTTCTAGTCTGAACACTAACATGTTGTACGTTATAAAAACAGACAGCTTCCATTGTACTCAATACTGACAATCGTTATCACAAAGGATTTACAAGACAAGTGTGTCGGGAACTGCATACATGTAGCTGGCATTAAGCCTACATATATCAGTTACAAGTACAACAACATAATCTACCATTCATTGAACACGTGGATTAATGCAGAATCCAAAATGAAACAGATCTCATTCGAACTCTCTTTTCCTTTGGTTAAGTAAAATATGGCTCTGCAAAAGTTATATTATTATTAATATAAAAGTAACAACGCAGTTAGGAGGGACGACCAATACGCCAAACATAAGGTAGTTTTAGTTCTTATAAAACGTCTTTATATACCTTTCTCTTCAATTCGTTACTTGTAGATGAAGCTTTATAGTTTCAAGTGGGCGTTGCTAATTATTACACTAATTGGATGCTGGTCTGCAACTGCACAGCAGCAGCAGCAGCAGCAAAGGCAGCGGCCAGAACAACAACAAGGAAATCGACAGGAGGGACAGGAGCAACAGCCACAGGAGCGCCAGCAACAACAACAACGGCAAGCACAACAGACACAACAACAACAACGGCAAGCACAACAGACACAAAACCAAGGCACAGGTAAGTTTTATTTTCTTCGTTTTTAATTTTGTTTACAAAAAGTAAAACTACCTCGTCACTGGCACAGAAACCCAATTGTCATGTGGCAAGGTTAGAACCAGTGCATGGTAGAACTTTTTGCAGCAACAATTATATGAGCTTGGATAGCTGTTACACAAGATTTTGTTGATAGTTAACTTGGATTGTCTCTTTGTTGTTGAACAAAGCACAGCTTGAAAAAGGTGCTAATATCTAGACAAAAGAGTTGCTTGATAATATATCCGAGATTGAAAATCACCAGAAGCTGGATGTGTCACGTCAGGAGCCCAACATCCGTATGTACTTCGGATTCCCGAATCAGGCCATGTCTCTAGTTCTAAGCCCGAGCTTCGGTGCTCTTAAATATGATGCGGATTCGGCTGATACCAAAAGAACAATTGTAACACCCATTTGGGGTTTTATATAAGTACAGACTTTGAAAACATTTAAAGAACAACACCTCAACTTAGCCATGAATAAGGGTCAACGACACAAATATGCATCGTAAGTTTGGCAATTCTTAACAATAACTGGAATATTTGTTCGTGTTTTAGTAACACTAAGTGAAGCGTCATACCCTATTGATCTAGCGATGCTGGCTTACACACTGTGAGATATATATATATATATATATATATATAGATAAATATGTTTTACAGATCCCCCTCTCTCTCTTTCTCTCTATGAGTATTTAGTTTTATATAAAAGGAAAAATTCGTCAACAAAATTAAGGCTTAATGTCTAAATTAAAATACATTCTACTTTTGTTTTTCAAGACAACAGGCGCGATGAAGCTATGTCTAGAGCAAAAGATGCGGACAGAACAAAGAGTGCTGCAAGAGAGGAACTCCGGGTTGTCGAAAGGAAAATGGTCGAGACTAATGCATTAAAAGAATCAAAATTGTTAGAAGTAAATAAATTGAAACAGGCAATCGAGCGCTTGGAGAAGGAGAAGGTTGACGCTGAAACAGATAAACAAAAAGCTTTTCAACTTGCAAAGAAATTAGAAATAGAAGAAGCGGCAACGGCCAAGAAAGTGATAGAATTACAAGCAAAGCTGGATGCTTTAACCAAGATAGCTGCCTTTAAGGCCAAGGAGGCTAAGAATGCTTGGGCCGCTGCCAATGCAGCTCAACGGACATCTGGTAATCAGTACGACAGCTTGGTGGCCAAACTCACAGCGGAAGCGGAAGCTGCCGAGGCTGGCGCGCGTAAAGCAGCACGAGACGTGAAAAACGCCGAGAGGTTATTCGCTGATGCCGATAGAATCAAGACAATGACATGGATAAGAGCATCCTCTGCAAATGAACAGAGAGTTGTAACAGAAGCAGTTTTCAAAGCTAAATGTGAGGTATTAGCTAATACAAAAGCGGCCTTGAACAAGGCTTTATCAGAATTGGAAGCATACGAGAAAGCCTACTTACCAATGAAGAAGCAAATGAAGAAGGCTAGGGATAGTTATGATTACGCTTACAAGATGTCCGTAAAGCTTTGGAGAGAAGCCAGAGGTAAGCCGGTCGTCTTTTACTGGGATCCAAAGGTTAATATTTTGCGATGCATTTTCCATGTCTATCACAAATTTCTTCCAGGTGTGTCACTAGTTCCTATCAAGTGTATCAACTGTGCCTTTCGGGTGTTTCTCCAGACCCTTCCAAGAGTATCAGCAGTCCCTTTCAGGTGTATCACCAATCCTTTTCAGATGTATCACCGATCCCTTTCAGGTGTATCACCAGCCCCTTTCAGGTGTATCACCAGTCCCTTTCAGGTGTATCACCAATCCCTTTCAGGTGTATCGCCAGTCCCTTTAAGGTGTATCCCGAGGCCCTTCCAAGTGAATCATAAGTCCCATCCAGGTGTATCAGCAGTCTCTTCCAGGTGTCTCACCAGACCCATCCAGGTGCATCACCATTCCCATCCAGGTATATCACCAGTCCCATCCAGGTGTATCACAAGTCCAATCCAGGTTTATCGCCAGTCTCTTCCAGGTGTATCACCAGACCCATCCAGGTGTATCGCCAGTCTCTTCCAGGTGTATCGCCAGTCCCATCCAGGTGTATCGACAGTCTCTTCCAGGTGTATCACAAGTCCAATCCAGGTGTATCGCCAGTCTCTTCGAGGTGTATCACCAGTCCCATCCAGGTATATCGCCAGTCTCTACCAGGTGTCTCACCATTCCCATCCAGGTGTATCACCAGTTTCTTCCAGGTGTATCACCAGTCCCATCCAGGTGTATCACCAGTCTCTTCCAGGTGTATCACCAGTCCCATCCAGGTGTATCACCAGTCTCTTCTAGGTGTATCACCAGTCCCATCCAGGTGTATCGCCAGTATCTTCCAGGTGTATCACCAGTCCCATCCAGGTGTATCACCAGTCTCTTCAAGGTGTATCACCAGTCCAATCCAGGTGTATCACCAGTCTCTTCCAGGTGTATCACCAGTCCCATCCAGGTGTATCGCCAATCTTTTCCAGGTGTATCACCAGTCCCATCCAGGTGTATCACCAGTATCTTCCAGGTGTATCACCAGTCCCATCCAGGTGTATCACCAGTCTCTTCAAGGTGTATCACCAGTCCCATCCAGGTGTATCACCAGTATCTTCAAGGTGCATCACCAGTCCAATCCAGGTGTATCACCAGTCATTAAAAATAAATTTGCTCGACCCTCTCGTGTTTACTCTTTGCGGTCTTACCTCATAGTTAGCAAGAAAAGGTAATAAAAGTCAAATAATTCATCGTAAATCTGCCCTGAAGCTATTTGAATAAGTCTGTGGCGTACAAATGACGATCGAGTCCTCGTCAAGTAGAGCTACAGGGTAGTTACTATTCCATTCCAGTCATGAAAGGCGGAGCGTCCGTTTAGGAAACGAGGGGGAGCGGAGGAGTCTTCTGCTTAAGCTTACGGCTTCAAAAGCAACATTCCCTAAGAATCTATATTAAATTTAATTTTGACCTCACAAAAAAGTGCTGTTTGTACTAAATATCGTTCTTTTGGGTTATTCTAGAAAAAAGAGCGATGTGAGTTTTTAAAAACATGAAACACACCCATAATATCCTAATAAAATTGATTTATTGGTTGATTAGAGTTAAATGCCACATTCAGCTTTGTATAATGCAATACAAGGATTGTATAAGCCAAATAAGAGTATTTTTTACATGTTACATGCATTAATCAAATATTACCCCAATAACATATGTGCAATGTTAATGAACATTTTATGGTATCATTGCAGAGCTTGCAATAAGAAGAGTGTGGTTCTCGTAATATCAAAATTTAGGGTTACTTTGCGTTTGGAGTAACACTAAGTGCGACATTCCTTCTCTGTAGACACAAGGGAATAAATCTGTGTGGTCTGTCTAAATGGGTCCATGAACTTCTGCATTGATTCTGCGCTGGCTTAACTGTATTCTTCAACAGCTAGAGCACAAACATGTATTTAAGTTGACTTAATGTTAGACCAAATCTATTTAAATTAAATGTTTAAAGATGAATTGCATTGTTTGATGACTACATATAAAATCTTTGTTTCTAGATTTGGACATACCTTACAGTTCACCTAACAACAACAACAGGCAACCTAACATCCGCAGACCCAACAACAACAGGCAACCTAACATCCGCAGACCCAATAATATCAGACCCAATAATATCAGACCCAATAATATCGGACCCAATAATATCAGACCCAATAACATCAGACCCAATAATATCAGACCCAATAATATCGGACCCAGGAGACGTACACAGCGCCCTGTGGGGAACAGAAGAAGTGGTACAACGGGAGGCAGACAGGGTGGAGGATAGGATAGTAGCGAAGAGGGTGGAAGACGAGGCCGTGGGGGAGGATCAAGTAGCAATGAAGGTGGAAGGCGTGGAACAAGGGGTGGATTTAGTAGTGACGAGGGTGGAAGGGGAGGCAGACTAGGAGGCAGACGGGGAGGCAGACGGGGTGGAGGATCGGATAGTAATGAAAATGGTGGAAGGCGCGGAAGAGGGGGAGGGTCAAGCGATGAAGGTGGAAGACGTGGACAAGCAGGTGGATTTAGCAGTGACGAGGGTGGAAGGGGAGGCAGACGGGGAGGCAGACGGGGCAATGTATATCCGACTAATTACTATTCCCAGTACCCCGACTATGCAGTATATTATGATTATTACACGCCATCGAGGCCATTTCGCCCTAGGCCTGCTTTTCGACGGAGGGGCGGCGGCAGTGATAGCGGCGGTGGAGACTAGAATTAAAACATGTCATGAAGGATCTAACTGGTGTGCTGATATTGTGGATCAGTACGTACAATTTTTTACATTTATCCCTGTTTAAAATGAACATCTTATTTATGTTATGTTTATTTGAGGATTTCGCCTGGTATACTACTTGAACTATTTCATTTCTCTTTAATAAACTGAACATCACAAATGGGGGAATTATTCGGAAGCATTTTCGTTATCAATAATAGAAAGCTGAGACGTAGCCTTTGCAAACGTACTAACATTCCATGGTGGGTCTTCATATTCAGAATCAATGGTACCAAAATTTAACAAATTAGAAAGTTGAGTCTTGCGTGGCCTTTGCAAACGCATTAACTTCTCATTGTGGGCCTTCATATTCTGAACCAATGGTATCAAAATTCTAAAAATTAGAAAGCTGTGTCGTGCGTGGCCTTTGCAAACACATTAATTTCTCATGGTGGGTCATCATGACTTGGCGACGTGGAACACTTCGCTGCTAAGTCTCCCATATATGATTCGAAGAAAGGAATCTCTACATGACCAAAATCACGCGAGTGGCTGTTAAATATTTAAAGGTCATGCACCCGTGAACTGTATTGAGAAATTCATTACATGCCATCATTTCATGCCACATAGATATTGAATACATTAGTTTACACCAGATATTAAGCAAAATCTACATTTTCGTCACGTTTAGTCAAATATGATCAAGGTTTAGTAACCTATATCCCCAGTGTTACGGAGACTACACCGTACCAAAGGACTAATACAATACTGTTCTCTGGCATTCTATGTTCACGCACATTGAAGATGCCTGCATCATTCTTCAGTACAAACTACTGCATGTTCGGTTCCAACTGAGTAACTTGGGGGTTGTACCTAGAATGCAGGGTGTAAACTAAGGCAAGTCCTCGGAGGGTATTTGCTTAGTGTAACTTTTGCACTGGAAAAGAATTCTAACAGCTTTACGGCTCTATCTTTGGGTAATTGTATTGTATTTGCTGTCCACTCTCATGGCATTTATGTAGGCACATCGATTTAAGTGTTGCATATTCGGTATTCATAAACTAGTCTTGTATCATTACAAATTAAAAACTGACCATCCCCTTTTCTATGTGTAATAAAATCAAATTCGAGTTTGAAACAAAACCTCGAAAGTGAATAAAATAAATAAACTTGGTAGATGTTTGAATTGTATTGTTTCGTGTTTTATGCTTCACTTCTGTGTGGATATGCAAAGTCATGTTAGACGCCAGTCTAATATAGTGTTGTGATGTAAACTAACCATACTTGGTGTATGAATTCTGTTGAATGCGTTTTGTCATCACGGAATAGGATTTGGTCACGTGCGTCAACCAAAGTTAATTGATCTTGCTACACTAGGACAAAAGATAATTTCTCTCTCCAAAACTGACTCATAATGATAGTACACTCTTTAAAAAATATGGCTCCAATAGAACCACTTAAAGGTATTCCCAAAATGTTGATACCTAGAAAACGTATAAAAATAGTCCAATACTCACGGAACGATTTGCAACTTATTTCATTAAAATATTCGACGTACAAATTGGCATTCGAAAAATCTGACTTTTATTAAGATTCAGTTGTGATTCTAGAGTGAGGTCACCCGGGGAATTCCCTAAAGTGACTGGTATCTATAGAAACCTGACCGCCATTTCGTTTTTTCTCATTATCTGGCAATTCTTCGTGTATCTCCGGTATGGAGTCGTCATTGTCAGCCAAGGAGTCGTCGTCATCCGCCACAGATAGTTCCAAATGTAGTCCCTGTCCACGTCACAGCTCAAAAAACTTTCATGAAAGTCGCAAGTTTGTAAGTGAATAAAAACCCATCTGGGAATACCCTTAAGGTTCTTCACTCTTCAGGCATGACTCTGGTGGAAACCTTTTTGGTTCTGTATAGAGCCCTCACAGCAACTGTCACAGAAACATTTTTGTCGAAATCCATATAGAACCATACTGGTTCCACATAAAACTATCTTCGATTCTAAAGAACTCTCAACGACCAATTATTGCTATCAGTGTACGAACTTCTATCCATATAGCCTAAATTGACAAAAAATTATTTTAAGATATTTCCGTTAGTTGATCATCTCAGAGTAGTGGCAAGTAAACAAATACCTTCTGTCTGAGACTATAACAGAGAAATCCACATTCAACATTTCTCAGCGGCAATACGATAAACAATATACAATGTAGGTCCCGTATATTGCAATCCCAGACAGTAACATCCAATCGTATTTTCACGAGAGTTTCTATAGCGGACGAGACTAAAACAACTCTGGTACGCTATGTCTGGCCATCGCGCATTAATCCCTGCCAATACTTGGGGAGACGTGTGCCACATTTGATTAAAACCGGAAGTGAGCGTTATGTCTTATACGTATAACTCGCTTGGTCATAAACCATGACCACTTGGTATGTAGTTATATTCGCTTAAACCGCGTACATCGTGTGGTCGTCTTTGGTGATTTACAGTTTTATAAATACAACGGGACTATTAATTATATCATTCCGCTGTAGATCAATCCAATTTATTATTCAAAGATACCACAGTCACCCCAATGAAACAAACAAACAAATTATTAGGATACTAACAAGTTTTTAATCGCCGTTAAAAGCAAAGCCTCCTCGTAATGATGGCGCAAGTTTATCGAGCAATTCCCAGTCTGCTTTGGAAAGATAGATTGTTCTTGATGATTATAAAAGGATGTATGCTACAGACCAGCAAATAAAGAAATGCAAAACAAGATGGCTTGGGTGTATCTGAGTCAATGTTTCGACAAATGAAGTAGAAAAGATTATGTTTTAGAATGCATTTAACCCCTCTTAACGTTTTAAAATGGCTTTCGGCGGTCTGCTCGAGATTTGGCAAGGTTCGAATTTAGAAGCAGGACAGCAGATTTTGTCCGCTTGTCACGTGATCTACAACTTAGCATGTCCTACACGGAGAATGGTAAACATTCATCTCAAACTCGCGTGCCCAGTTAAGAAGAGTGCATATAGCTAGCAGTTATGAAGGATATCTTTAGGTGCGGTTAGCTATGAGTTGCTGTACAAAAACACAAAACACACGGTAATTGGTGAGTTTTGTCGGTAGTCTATGAACGACAGGTGTCACACCTGCCAATATCACACAAAAACAGCATTTAAACCATTTTTATGCAAGTTTTAATAGTTCTCTATTATTGATTTGGAACCAAAATTAATAATAACCTTCGAGGAAGATTATTCTCTGGTTTGACTTGAACCTTACACAAATTCACCAAATAGAACATCCGTGAAACTATATGATTTAAAAAGAATCTGGTTATATGTCATCTAAAGGATTGCTTTGGTTAAGAATGGCCAGACTGTTAAAGATAACTGTACCCTGGAACATGTGATGCCAATATCCTAGTTAGCTGTATGGAAGAATGTATGCCCTCCTTTCTGTGATAATGTAACCCGCGTAGTCCGCGCCGTCATATTCACTTGCAGTTATACTTTTAGATATACCCAGTTAGCTGTGTGGAAGAATGTATGCCCTCCATTCCATTAAGCTCAGTTTGATGTATCCAACAGTTAACGAATTGTATTCACAATTTCTATGTTAGAGCTGGAATCACTATAAGGATAGAAACCGAAACGATATTTGTCACTTTATAACAAACAAGTTCTGATCTTATTACTACACGCCATCCATCCTTTATTTTATTTATGTATAATTCTTTTCCACATATGTGAAATTCCTTTTTACATATATTGAAAAGATTTTCACTTATGTGAAATACAATTTCAGATATGTAAAATAAAAATTCATTTTACATATCTAGAATTTTTTTCAACATATGTAAAAAATCTTTTCAACAGATGTGAAATTCTTTTCCACATAAGCAAAATAAAACACCGAAACGTAACCATTTTAGACAAACGAAAAAGAATTTCACTTTGTAAAATAAACTTTAATTTTAGATATGTACAAAAGAGTTCCACTTATCAGAAAAATGAGAAATAATTTCTCCCCCACAGCAAGGTACCGTATCCAACCTTCATTTGTGCTCCTATCGCAATGTGTAGACTTTCATGACGAATGAAAAGACGATAGAAATATATTCCACGTGCTGTGGAAGTTAAGCCTCATCAGGGTTCCCAAGTCATCCTCTGTGTCAAGATTGCAACAACAACAAAATACAGGGAAGACTGACCTATATGGTATATATATATGTCATTGAGTGCATAGTCAAAAACTCCCATAGATTTAGCCTACAGTCAATACTACAAAACCATGCATTTTATTATGAAAAATGCCAACTAAGACGACAAATAAAGAACGAATATTATATTAGGCGACAGGTTTATTCTTATTCAGTACTTTTATTGCAGTCTACATACTTTTATTACGTAGTAATGTTCCCAACAGAACCGGTCGCAATTGTAGGCCTA
>JAVFBW010194765.1:0-10159 GCA_034783835.1 Mopalia ciliata
TATTCCAACTGAATAATTGACACTGGCTCAACCAAGATGTGAAGCGTTTCCATAATGTTGGAAATTAAATTTTCCCCAAGTGCTAAGTAAAGACGATATTGCTATTTTTCAAACAAACTGCCCTTAGCAAGAGGAAAAACGAAATATATCCGCCTGTATAGTGTTTTTTTTATGTACACAGCCAATAATCGTAAAAACAGAAAGCAAGGTAGACATGTGTAGTTTGTGGTATATAAAGTGAATAAAACTCAGTGTGTTAAATATGTTGTATTTCTGGTCTTGAGTCTTCATAATATATTTGTGTAATGACTCAATTTAAGCCCAAAGTGTTTGTGCTAAAAATACATTTTCATCATGGCATTCATATACGTGTTTCGTTGTTGCCCAATTCACACTTATGTATATACATGGTATGTTATTAACTACTTTAGCCTAAACTATAGCAAGATTAAATTGTAGCAAGGCTGAACTGTAGTAAAACTAAACTGTAGCTAGACTATTCTGTAGCCAAACTAACGTAAAGCAAATCTAAACTGAAGCAAGACTAAAGTATAGCAAGTCTTAACTGTAGAAAGGCTGAATTGTAGTAAGACTAAACTGTGGCCAGACTAAAATGTAGCAAGTCTAACATATAGCAAGGTTGTACTGTAGAAAGGCTGAACAGTAGCGATTGTCAACTGCATTAGACTGAACTATGCTCAAACTAATGCTCGTAATATTTCTCTACAGTTTAACGTTTATACACTCGCGTGAAAGGGGCAGCTTTTTGCTGCCCTGGTGCTCTGGGAGGCAAGGAGAAATAAACGGTGAAGCATTTTCCTAAATAGCAATCTTAGCCTAAATTAATTATAATTTCCATTACGACAGCATACCTTAGGTGCGAGTTGTCGTGGTATATAGGATGAACTAAGTCTACGACAAGGCTGGGGTTTTTGGAATTTACAGGCTAGTGATTTGTTTCTGTTTCAAAACATTGTGATGACCTTGTTAACCAATTGATCTCACAATCCGTCATAAGAATGTAATCACCACGATCACAGCGGTAAACCCTAATCAAACTAAAGAGGGGCCAGCGGAGGTAGTCGGTTTGCATATCGGACATCTCGCAAGATTGATTTCTCTTGTCGACATTAGCCATTTCAGAAAGTCACACGATGTGGCTCCGAACATGGCGGAGGTGGATTTTACGGGATTTCCTTCGGAATTCTACCGCATTTAAGTATTACGAGTAAGATAGAAATGGACAATATGTCGTCACATAAGTGAAGTAAACTCAACATTTCGTTTGATCGTGACGACATATAACATTATTATGACCATTATGTTGCTTAAAACAAATGTTTGACATCCGTTAATGTCATTTTTATTTGAATAGGATTAGTAATAAAAAATAAACCACTCCAGGATTATTTGAGATTAACACAAATACTCCGAGAAAAAAAAAACAACAAACATAATAAATGTTAATCTTCTAAGTAGAAAATATATTGTGTTATAATAACAACTATACGTACATGCTTTTTTCTTTTTCTTTTTTTTCCTTATGTCTCCATTCGCCCGCTTCTTTGAACATTCGTTTAGTGTATAGTTTTACATGTATTTGTTTTTTATAAAACATATGATATGATAATCTCATTTATGTTTTGTTTTGTTTAATATAAATTAAGATCAACAATACAATCATTACCATTAAGTATATATACTTAAGATTTGGTAAGCGTAAAACTTAAATGTTTTATTTATTTTAATTTTTCATATTTAGTTTTTTTGACAACCGAAATAAATCGTGTGCGTTGCAGCTTAAAGTCGAATCTATTTATTTACGACAATACAACTCATTTATCCATTTGGCATGAATTGGGACCTCTAATTTAATTATTTGTCTGGTTTATGAGTCGGTATTTTAGCGTTTAACTGTCAAAAGTAAACTTATTTTAAAAGATCAATTACTATCCATTAGCATCTAAACTTACGTTGTTTGTATTCTTTTTAGTGAACACTTGTTTTTTAATTAAACGCAATTGAATTTAAATATATCAAACCCACTAAATTGGTTATCTTAGCTTTTATGTTCATAAACGGGGGAGATCTGATAATTAGGTCGTGACTATAAGAAGGAAGTTATTCACACTTTCCACAATTCACTATCCTGACGCCCCTACGCTTAGTAATAGAATCGCCTCGTAGCCACACATCTTTAATGAGAGTAGTGAATGAAATCACTTACACATAGGCCTACATGTTGTGACCAGACAGCTCGTAAGCCTGGATTTATCAGTGCGATTTTAGTTTATTTTGCCTGTTACTCTGTCAAAGAACATTACTAATACACATTGATTTTTTCTGTTGGAGAGTCGATACTTGTGGGACACCGGTATAGTGATTGCTGTGTTTATTGATACAACAGATTAGGATTGGAGTCTGACTTCGTGTTGCCTGATACCGCCAAGCAGTCAACTGTTCTCAATCATTCTGTTATCGCTGTACATTTAAACTAAAACTTTGAGCCAAAGCCTATACTGGGTACATTTTGTGAGCACAGAATAGATATTTTCTATTAAGGATAAAGAGTAAGCGTTTCTTGATGTTGTAGGCCTGCGCCAGGTCGTTGTGTTACGAGGGAAAACGAGTTTTGTAAAGTTATACTTGCCAGTCGGGTGCTGAGTCAGACCGTGTGTATACTGTCAGCTGACATATGGTGAACACTGTACAGTCTATTACAACGGAACTATGAAATTCTACAGCGATTGTCTTCTTTTGACCTCCTACTTAGGAATTATACTTAACATCGGTGAGTACTTATTTTTAGAGTCAGCTACAATTGCAAGAACTATACATCTCAAATGCTACTGTGCTCTAGACAATTGGTTTCTTAATTTGCCATTGTGACGAATTTTTGTTTACGTTTGTTTGTTTTCACCTCGCATTTGTTATGACTATTTGCTTTTATGCTAGCTGCCTTGAACTAAGTTGCGTTAATAGGACATCATCGAAAGTAGACTTATATGGCAAATTGATACTTGGAGCGAGGCTGAATAGATTTGTGTGAAACATCTTATTTTGTGTTGTATAATCGATTGAGTAAAGTGAGAGATCTAGGTAGCACAGTCGGCATTTTATCCTTGCAATTTGACCTGAGAATCGTTTGTTCAATCGTATTAGCCGACATGCGTCTAGACTGTAGTCTAACGACGAGAGAAATAGCTTTGTATGCGGCGTTAAAGTCACACAGAGATCTATTCAAGCTCTGTTAAAATTATACTTATCCAAATTATATTGCCAAGGACACAAATGAAGTAATTCCCCTCTTTTAAAGTGGTCCTCTGGCTAAGGACAATTTGATTGAAGAGTAGTCTTTCATTAGGACTGGAGAGAAAATAACTTTCCAGCAGTATGGAAATGCTCAACATCTTGGTTGTGCTAATTCAGTTATTGTCGGAATATATCACCGTCATATAAGTGAAATACCCTTAAGCACGGCGTCAAACACCATGCAATCAATCAATATGAACTTCTCTTACTAGAGACAGTATTTACTCTTAGATTACAAGGAATAAATAAGAAAACAAATTAATCGAATTACAGGTAAAGACATAGAGAACAGAACAAAAATTGTTATTTCCAAATTATGTTATATTAGCATGTAAATATCCAGCAAGACTATAAATTAGAATCTATTGACAATTTACTGTAGTGCATGGTCGCAATTTGAACCGGATATAGCGGAGGTGATTTTGTTTCAATATTTATCATTAAATGTTTAATCCATTTAAAATCATTACTCACAGTTAATTAAAAGTATACTACAATCTGTTTATTGAAGTTAGCAATAGCTCATTAAAGAATGGCCCGAATTCTCTATTTCATGTAATATTTGTATATTGCTTTTTTATTATTCATAAAATAAAATTGACAAATAGATTTTTATTTGAAGTTTGAGTTGTGGACTGTTTAATGTCGTATAACTCATATTTGGGAGCTAATATTCGTCTACCTTTGGGACGTCGCCAATTCGGTTTATCAGCATGCGCTCTCACAGCGAAAACAAGTTATCGATATTGAACTCGTGGAGCCTTGTGTTCCGTTGATAGATTATTGATGCCAGACGATAAAATGGACCATGTCTCCAGGGAAACAATTGCATTGTTTGTGGCCATTGTTTGTCCCTGAGGTTGGAGGGATGAGACTGTGTTTAATCTTTATTTACGTTATTGTTATTCGTTTCATGCTTTGATAAAAAGATGTATATTTTAATCCGCGTACGGATATGGCAACACAATAAAACAATAAATAATATAGAATAGGATATATACGGTATTGATAAATGGGTTCACTCGTTTGTTTGGTCGAGAGATGTCACCGTACAGCAAACACTTAACGCTATTACACTTATTTGACGTTGGGCCTAATGAACGAGTGAAGAACGCCACCCTCTAATCACTGGCAACAGACACCGACACAAGTGACACTACAGAGATATCAATCACATCATAAACAGCTCTTAGAGCAACACTGCAACAAAAATTATTGCAGTCATCGCGTACAATGTGCAATACGCTGTTATGACTACAAACATACTCTCTAATGATTCAATGTAGACACAATATTACAGTACAATGTTGAGAAACGCATATGATATTCACAAAGTACTAATTAATCAACCCCCGATGTCTCCATAAACTAATTAAGAGCAGACAGTTATAAATTATTTTGTCTGTACACTACTGATTTTTCGTCAGATATATACTCCTCAAATCGCTGGTTAGACCATTCTAAAATAAAATCAATTCTAGTTCCTACGTCGAGACATTGACTCTAAGATACACCCGGGCCATCTTGGTTTGTACTTTAATGCGCGATGGCCTGACGAGAGTTGTCTTAGTCTCTTCCACTATAGAAACTCTCGCGAGAATACGATTGTGGTTAGACGTGCTGCTTAACGTCTTCGCCCTGTTCTATTGATCTCTTTTAATTGAATATGAGTTCTGAATGAGTCACACTTTACTACAATATAGCTCTTAGGGCTGAACCATGCCAATGATCACTGTATATGTCGTATAGATTAAACCGTGCAGTCCTGTAGTGGGTGGCTGGAGGAAGCTTCATCTCACTTGTCCAGGTGTATTTAGATCTATAGGACGACATGAAGCTGGTGTGTTTGCCGGGTTTTGTATCTTGTCATTGTTTGTTGGCAAGGGGTGGTTTCTGTGGCACGCCGTCGTATCAGAGAAATAACGTTAAGTACTATGTTTAACCCCAATCATACCAACAAACAATCCAGTCCTATTATCTTTCAGATAAACCTACGCTATTCAGTTTATTTGATTCCAGTCCATTTAAAAGCTATATATCTAGTCTGGACCGTTTTACTTGCTACATAATTGAAAGTCGTTCCAACGGCTCTCCCGGGAATGTAATAAAGCATTGTTTCAACACCATCTAACCAAAGAGATGTTGTCTAGTTTGGTGCCTGATAGCTCAAATTATAAAATCTTTTATTGACACTGGAGAACATTATTTTTTCAACAAATCAAACAAAAATTAATTTATTACGCCTCTGTTAGTGTAAGATTTCAACGTTCGCATGCAGTACTGAAGCCGTCTTTATGCCTTCCTTCATCAACCCTCGATCTTCATCTCGATGATATACCGATGGCAATTGCAACATGTTCCCATGAACGTCCCAATATCTTGGTTCACTCATGATGTAATGGAGTGAATGATTCAATGTTTACATATTCCTTGGAACATGCTAGGGACATCTTGGAATGTTTTGGGGGAGATGTGGGCATTGGTCACGTAAGTTCCCCGGATCTTTTCAGGGACGATGGTAGAAGCTAGACCATGGCAGTAGGCCTACTGTGAATCACCGTCCTTATAGTGAAGAGGCTTCAGTGTGATGTTAAATACCAAACAGTTAGTAAGCCAGACAATCGGTCGTTTTTGTAAACGTGCATGTACTAGTACACCGTTGATCAAGCACCCACATTGCTGATACTTTGCATAATATTTGTCCTGCCGGATGACAGCCTACGGTGTGATCGAGAATTGTGCAGGCATATCGTTCGCACTATATTTATTGAATCTGTAATACTAAATGGGTGATACTGATGGACGATGGACGATCATTATGCAAATAAAAGCCAACACCAGCAGACACGTAAATCTAAAAAACCTGAGCATATCACCAAACCAGAGGAATATGCTATTGTTCAATGTCTAATATTATGGCACTGGTTTGTGAGCTCTGAATCCATGAACACCGATTCACGAACACGGAATACATGGACACAAATATAAGAATCTTGAAACACCCGCAGTTAAGAACCCATTCGTCCTGGCTCACACCCGAGGTTATAGAGCACAATGGTGGTTCCGTGGTGTTTAATTCAGTATAGCGACCCGGGGTATCAGGAGTGTCATACAGCCGCCCCTGGTCTGTCTTAACCAGTCTAACCCCGACAAGATCTAATTAACGGTCGTCACTAAGCCTACTCTAAAGAAGTCTGAGAGAGATTGTAAAGCTGAGGCCCCGCTTGTTGATACATAGAACATTGTAGGAGTCGATTATATTATCAGGTCGTTGTTCTAAGAGGCCATTGTATGTGTCTGACGTCTAGTTAATAAACAGCCTATTACAAGACCATGATGTCAAGTTGACTAACAGAGCTAGAAATAACTAAATTGCCGGAATAAACAACATCTTTGGCTGTGTATCATAGTTAGACCAGACGGATTAAAACTTGGCAGAAAATAACTCATATCCAGACATCACGAGACCTATGACGTCAATTTAATCCAGATAAACCCTATTTTGCTTTAATATGATGCACGTTTACTCGGAGATAAATTGTGTCAGATACTTATCCCATAACCATAGCCTGTTGGAAACAGCCGAAATTGTTACAGGTTTTATGCAAATGGATCACATTGTCACATATATAACAGTATCGTTAAGTACAATCAATCCCCTGGCTGAAATAATCATCCAACTGTGAATATAATGTTACACACTTATTTTCGAAATTATTCCAAACTTTTTTTTTATAAAACAACTTTATGGAATATGGTCTTTAAAAGTTTTCGAGTGAATTTCAATTTTACTACATCACCAGCACCGTCAATTATTTTGTTATTTACGGGTTACCATTGGCGTTTTCTCCGGCGACTATTGCTTCGACGCAAATGATCCTGATTGCGATTGTTTAGCCGCCACTGCTTGGTTGACAGCTGGCTCGCGACACTAATTTGGGGAAAAATTATCGCATTGAGCACTGTTTTAAAGCAACAGTTACTGTCATACAGATGAGATGTCATTTTAGTCAATGCCGTTTGAACAAGGTCTGTTCTGTGGTGTATCAATCGCGCTGCCCGGAAGAAGGCAATAGACAGATGGATCTGGCCCGTCTTAACAAAACTTACTAAGGCGAGAATCTAATTAATGGCCGTCACCATGTCAATTACGCTCGTTTTACACTCAGGGAACTACCAATAGTTCAGACTAATGTGACCGCTGACAAACATAGTATTGTATGTGAGAAGAAACAGGGGTACAAGTTGAGACAGACGTGCTCAACCCTTTTGCGACCCATGATACACTATGAAGCGCCAGAATGCCCTACGTGTTATCTTCCCTTTTTTTGACGACCAGCAGAGTGTGTTAACAAAACCAGGACCCCGTTTTTTTCAATTACTAGTTGTTCCGTTCTCTTGGTGATGATATAAAGTGATGCCTTTGTTATTTGTTACACCATCATGCACAGAGAACTATGTGAAAATAATGGTGAGATTTAAACAATGAATGAGATGTATATCAGGAGCTAATGTAGACTTGATATCACGCCTACTATTTTCCAGGCTCTCTGGCTAAGGGCAGTGCTTTAAAAGAGTAGCATTTGCTGCCTTAACCTGGCACTGGAGGGAAATTAACTTTCCAACATTACGGACTCTCCTCATCTTGGTTATGCTACTGTCGTGTTTAAGCATGTGTTTATTTGCCCCAAACCTATCACACATTACACCACCTTTTATTAATATAAGTAAATAATAGTCATTGACAAACAGGTTATATTTTAAGTGTTTTTCAATCGTTCACTGTATAGAGTTTGAATTCGCATATTTGCGTCAATTGTGCAACCGCCCATTGTAGCCATCTATCCAACCTGATAAATCTGATTTTGTTTGACTACACCGCCATCATAAAAGTAAAGTAATCGTATAATGCATTTATTATTTCCAAAACTAGTACACATTACACCACCTTTTATTAATACAATTACATAATATTGATTGACAAACAATGTTACCGTATTAGTATTTTTCAAACGTTCCTTGTATAGAGTTTGAATTCGCTAACATGTTTGTGCAAAGACCCATTATGGTCATCCATCCAACCTGATAAATCTGCATAATAAATCATACAGGTGAATCGAATGTACTTCACATACCATCTGGGGCGTCAGGCGATTGTTCTCCACTATGGTAAGGTTTGACCCTCGGTCAATAATTGGCCTAGGGGTATTGTCGTCGTCATGTTCGTCCGTCCTTTTGTACCTATATTTTTTTCATCTATACTATAACGTAAGAATAAAACAACCGTGAATCCGAACGTTTTGAAAACTTGTTGCATTGTCATCAGATCGTGAGCTTTTTTTTTAAATGTGACGGGTTTTGACTGTATCCAGAAGAGTTATTGGCCTTTAATGCTATTATTAAAAGTATATTCGAATAACCGGACCAAGTTAAATTACAAATTTTTGACTTAAGACAGAGTATGTACATAAGGTCCTTCTGCAATTAATTGTCATGGGTCACTCAGCCCAAGGTAAGTCTTTAGCATATAAGTAAGTCAATTTAGACAAAATATTTTGTTTGCACTTCATTCATTCATTCAGGAAGAATAGAACTGTCAGGGACAAAAATGCTACGAACACACCCACGTGAATAACTAATATTGCGCTTGAAATAGTCTCAGAATTCAAAGATCCTCAACGGATTACCGCTATTTTTAGGCTTACGTTTACTGTGTCGCCTAATGACGTATATATAGTAGCCGCCGCAGAGCTAGTTGTTTTAGTTTTGGTCGAACTTGGCAGCCCCAATAGATCTGATGTAATAAATGTTCTAACCATGTTTACTCCCATCTGGCTACATTTTGTTGAATAAATAACGGGCATCATTATGTTTGTCTAACACAGTTTAACATAAGCCTTACAAGCGAGATTTGTTTCCCCTCCTTTAACAAATGTCTGTGTTATTTGACTGTATCGCTCTGCATTATAGCCTAAATAATGGAGTAAACACTTTTTCGAATTTTGTTTTATGTCATTTAGGATAATTGAGGAAATTTAAGGAGGTTGTCTAATGAATTAAACATTTGTGTTAATCTTGACTACTTCAGCTGTTTATACGCCGAAAAGAATAAACGTGTTTACACTGTAGTTTTATATCGATATTTAATATGGTGATATGACAAACATGATACAGCACCGATATCAAAAGAACAGCACATAGAATTGCATCGACCATAACCTCTCTAGCATCACTTAGAATTCCATGTTAACGAACGAACGGACAGACATATCGGTCATAGTGACGGCATAAGTGTATAACTGTGCGTTTTACATTTCGTGTACTTTAGTGGAGTTTGCCATTTATTTTCCACTATTGCATGCTCTAAATCGCCATAGCGAGGTTGTAAAAAAAGCTGCAATTAACCCTTCATCGGTTCGGGAGGCACGAATTTCCGCCTTTTGTTCATATATATGCTTGGTTGTAACTGTACAAGGGCTGGCTGCAATGTCCTATGGGAAAATAAGAAAGTATTGGCGAGTTGCCGACGCGAGTTACCTAGGCTACAGCATGCTGCCTATTCAGTTTACACAGAATCTGTCTTTTCATTGAGTACATCCCATTGAGGACATTCTGTCATTTTGACGAAGATCCAATTAACTAGAGAGTACAGGCGTACCCAATTAACGTGAAACGGAAGACATTACATTGGCTTGTATCGTAACAAAGTTAACAAAGGGCTGTCTTTGATTAGCTTGACTCTCACAAAGATTGCCTAGAACAACTATGGTTTTTTGTAATATCGGTATGGAATGCGGGGCTAGTATCACGGAAATTTCGGGCTGACAAAACAGTGTATATCTGATTG
>JAVFBW010194776.1:0-10158 GCA_034783835.1 Mopalia ciliata
GGAACAATAATCAAAAATAAACTGAAGAAAAGCGACTTACTTAAATAGAAAAATATAGATGCATTGGTAACTGGCAAGAAATATAATATTCATACTATTTACACACCAGACATAGCTGTCAATTAAGTTGAGAAAAAAAAAAACAACATTTAAAACAAAAAAAATTATGCTTAAATTTATGGATTCGTTGATCTTTCACCAAAATAAAGTGTCTGGGGAAACCAAAGTTCCCAAGTGAAGTGATAAACAACAATTTAATTGAAATCAACAATATCTGATTGCCAAGATTTAAGGATGGTATACCATTTAAAGCCATATTACTGACACCGAAATGATGGCGTGTAAGCCCAATGGTTGAAGGAAACCACCTCGAAGTTACAACATCAACACGGAAGAATATCGGACAAGTTCTGTTTGTTTTAGCTGAATTTGGTGTTTACCATGGTCCCATGTTATCTGTGTTTTTATTGGACATCTTAACTGTGACGTTTTGTGAACTCCAGTAAGCTTGACCTAATTGAACAGTATAAGTGGGATGATTGCGTTAGATCTAAATATATAATTACAAACACAACAAGGGGAGCTTTTTTGAGACATTAAAAAATAACCAAAGTATATTTTTACGCCTGTAGAAATCCTGACATGATAATTTAAGCACACCCTCAGTCAAATACAAATGTTCTCCGTTTTTTTAAAAATAGTTTTAAACTTTTACAAATCTATAAAGCCTGGGATCTAAATGAACTTTGTAGAAAAATATTTATATTTATTGGGAACTGTAGTAAGTGAAAAAAATCCTATCATGGTAATTAAAAAAAGAAAAAAAAAAAAAAGAAAAGGACAATGTTTAGTGTAAAATCAGTACATGTATGCATTATTCCTAGTTCTAAAAAGTTTGCTAAACAATTAACAAAATACTCAATAACAAAATAGAAAATTGCACAGTTCACCTAACATAATACAGACACATTTTTAAAATATAAATACAGCTACAGTAAACATCAAAATAGGCAACAAAAAAGATGAACCAAAGGCAAGATTTTTACAATTCAATCAAAACCTGACACATGGAACAAACAAAAATTCAATGACTTATTTTGGCAATTTTTGAGAAATTATTGACTACTACATAATGGTCCCATGAACATGGATATATTGTCAGTGGCCCCATGAATTTGTATATTTGGTCAGTCGTAAATGTGCTCATAAACATAGATACATGGTGACTGGTCTCATGAACATGTAATATTGGGTCTGTTTTAAGTGGTCCCATGAACATGAATATATGTTGAGTAGTCCAAGAATATGACTATTTTGGTCAGTTAGTTGAGGCCATGAACATGGATACATGGGGAATGGTCCCATGAACATGTAATATTGGGCCTGTTTTTAATGGGCCCATGAACATGAATATTCAGTCAGTGGTAAGTGGGTCCATGAACATGGATGTCATTATTTAAGAGAGGCTTGTAAAATTAAACAAACAAAAAAGAACCAGTACAACCTACATATACACATAAATACTATGACCAAAATATTTTTTTTAAAGTACTGGAAAAATACAAATGTAGATATCAATATATTTAAATTTTGACAGAAATGGTCAATTTACATTTTAAATCCCATTTGAAAAAGCACAACCATCTTACAACAAATATTGCCACAAGAAACACTAGTACAACCAGTGGATGAGCCGATATGAAAGATTATTTATATTGTCACAATTTGGGTAACAAAAATATAATCTGATAAATAAAATGGCTAAAAGAACATAATACAAATGAGCAAAAAGATTTATAGAATAAAACAGGTATGACCCAAAGTTAAAATTTATTCAATATCCTACATAATGTCAGGTTGTGTACTTTAATACGGTAACATTAGATCAACATTTTACTTTTGAAAATTATAATAGTAAATATTCCGAGGTACAGAAATTTGTCTCTGCTTGAATATTTTTCAAGTTGTAAGGTTATTTAACTCATATGAAGTCATTTTTGGCCTTCAAAGTGAAAGGCAACAATTGATTGGCTCGTTGATGCTGCAAGAGCACAAGGGATATGGCAGGCTCCCTTCCCATATAATCATCTGTCCAGCCCATGTTGTAACACATTGTGAGAAATTAAACTTCTTCCAGTGTATGTATGTGGGATGAACACATGACCTGAATCAGCCAATCAAATTGTTGAGGCTCCAAAAGTACCACAGACATGAGAAGCTCCCTTTCAGGCATTGCAATTAAATTGACTGCATTTATTTTCATATCATAACAAACATGTATAATATTCCATATACAGATCATATTTATAGTCCCATACAGACTACTTTCATTAAAGGGAGATAAACAGCAAAGGGACATTACTCTGTTGTCATAATGTATCAGATGTAGCCCTTTGTCAAGAATTTTACCCACTCGTATTGTCAGCCCATTAAATTTGACATTCACAATAGTTATACAGCGGACTTCACTTGCCGAGGCGAAGGGTTGGGAGGGAACTTCCTGTTTCTCTAGTGCTCACAGATAGAGCAAAGGTGCAACTTGAAGTCTATCTGTTTGTGAGGTCTGTATATAATAGCCTGTGGCCTGTCTTCGCCAGTAGTGTTTAGGGTGGTTTCCTCCCCCCATTGGGCTGGCTCATGTGAGTGAAATAACCTTAGGTATCAGGGGTTACTTAAGTACTGTATTACTAAAACTACTCAAAAAGAAGATTGTTTGTTTGTTTGTTTGTTCAATTGGTGTTTAACGTCGTACTCAAGGGTATTTCACTTATATGACGGACAAAAATACAGGACATTACAAACAAATTCGCTCGTTTTTTACCCTTTAGCTCTGCGAACCCCCGGGCCACAGAAAGCAACCTCTTTTCTCGTCTCTTAGGATCGACCGAGGAAGCTGAGGGCTCAAAAAGAAGAAAAAACTGTGAATTGACGGAGTGATACAATAAGATAGTGTACAATTCGTGTCTTGTGCTCCACTATAACTTTCCGATTGAATCTTTACAACTTCATTATTTTTTCTCTATTAGATTTGTAATCATTTGGTTTTAATTGTCTCTTTCTCTTTCCAGCCCATTTTTTGGGGGAAACGATAATACCACAACTACAATAGTAATCACTCCATAATACAAGAAAACGAATGACAATACCCATCCACTTCTGGTAGAAGATAAACAAAAATGCGACAGATAAAACACCCTTATTTTGCAGTCCTGACTAAAAACATATACAAACAAATTATTACCAGTAATAAATTACTCAATTTTAAGGCTACAATATGGTGGTAAGGCACATCAGAGCTTTATAACAGTTACAAACACTCCAGCACTTGGATATAAATATAAGTTTTTTGACCAGAAAAATGAAATATGAACCATGAAATATAAGCTTAAACATTAGACAAACAGGAAGACGAATAAAATACTGTTCAATAGAAATAGAAATATATCCTTTGGAAAATACCACTGTGCATGTGCACATTAATACAGCTTCAGGGTAATGATTACAAATCATATTTAATTGATTAAGGTTTAATGCCGTACTTAAGTATATTTCACTCACAAGACGGGAGTAAGCCCTATTGGTGAAGTAAACCACCCTCATTGACAATGGCATAAATCAAAGACAAGAAATGACAATCCCAGAATAAATACCGTAAATCACGCTCAAATTTGTCCATAAAATTACTATTTTGGAAGTCACATGTAAATAACTTGGAAATTGTGTCTGAGTGACAGAAGAAAGAAATTTCATCTCAAAAACATCAACATTTATCAGAAAACATATATTTTTGTCACATTATATTTTGTATTTTTGTCACAGGCAAAAAAGTTAGGATTTGTCCTGGAGGAAATTTCAGATGATTTTGGGTAGGAAATGAACTGATCAATCTTAGCTTTATTAGATAGCTCTGTCATATAACTGAACATGTCAGAGCTCATTGTGAATTTTAAAACCACCATTCAATTGATTAATTGATTGGTGTTTAACGAGGTGCCCAAATATATTTTGCTTATATGATGATAGTGTATCCAATAGTAATTGTGTCACTAACACAAACATAAAATGTTTTGCTCTGTTGTAAATTAATCTTTCTCCAGTGCTAAGTAAATCAGATTGTCTACATGTATGTTGGAAAAATACTGCTCGCAAACAAAGTGGCAAATAACCATTAAAATATTTTACAATTTTTCCACACCCTGAGCTTAATAAAGTGAGTTCCGTTATTCAAAAAGTGTGCAATATTACCATTATAATTTATATATATGTGTATGACCACAATTCTGTAAATCTTCCATTTGAGTGTTAACTCACGTCCCACGTACAAAACAACACCAACATATATACATATATATATTTACAAACACAGGATTAGACTTTTTGAAGACGTGGAGTAAGAAAAAAAATAATTAAAATCAGATTTTAAAAAAAAACAGGGATTATTTGATAAAATAAAGAAATTTTCTTTGGTTATAATTACATATTATGCATGGATAAAAATAATACGTTTTAATGGACTAGTTGTCTAATAAAAGCTGAACTACAGCTTGAAAGGGAGGAGATCAGTTTGAAAGTGTATTTAAGTGGGAGGGGCTTAAAGGAGCAGGTCAAGTGGGAGGAGCTTAAAGAAGCAGGTTAAATGGGAGGAGCTTAATGAAATTTCAAATAGGAAGGTTTGTTTATAATAGATAAAATTTCAAAAGTTTACAGAAACCAGCTGATTATTACTAGACAGGTTATATGGGAGGAGTTTCATAAGGCAGATGAAATGGGATGAGCTTAATAAGGCAGTTGTAAATGGAAGAAGCAGAAGGAGGCAAATCAAATAGTAGGAATTATTTAAATGGGGGGAGCTTAAGGAGCAAATTACATGTATAAATTTGAGGAGCCTCATGGGGGAGTTGGGAGAAGTAGCTTAAATCAGGAATACTTAGAACAGGCTTTTCAGTGTTTCACTCTGGCCTAGTTAAGGACAACATTTAAAAGATAAAAGATAAATAAATACTGTAATTTATTATGCTTGCCAAAGTCACATGACTTCCAAGCGTTTAGACATAACAAGCAGGATTAAATTCCCATCGCAGAAAAAAATCTATCGCAATAATTAAAAAAAATAAAATAAAATGAGAGTATTTTAAATCACATTTTTTATGATTGTTTAGACAGCAAAATTAAGACAGTTTTAAAAGAAGTTAAAGAATTAAAAATACAAAGGAAAGACGAACATATATCGGGAATTTATATCACTTGGGCTCAATGGGTATGATTCACCATATCTTTTATGAGAAGATAAATGTCAAATCCCACGGCAAATCCAAAATAAAGTGGTAGCAAATACTGTAGAAAATACAGCCATCTTGGTAAAGGAAGAGGAATCCGGAGATTACTGAAATATAATAGATGGAGGATTAGAGATTAAAATAGATATGGTCACAGTTAAAATAACTGATTAACTGACTGACATTCCCAAGATTGATTGATTGATTGATGGATTTATCGATTGATTAGTGTTTTATACCGGGCTTATAGGACAGAGGTGTTTTCCAACAATAATTGACCCTAGCACAACCATGATGCAACAATTTCAATAACATTCGAAAGTGAATTTTTGAAGTAAAAACAGCATTGCTACTTTTGTAAGAAACTGCCCTTAACCAGAGGGCTCCATAATGTTGGAGAGTTAATTTTCCTCAAGTGCTAAATAAAGACAACATTGCTATTCTTCAAAGAAACTGCCCTTAGCCAGATGGCAACTTGCCCAAATCTATCACCATTATGTTTGTTTGTTTGTTTGTTTGGGGTTTAACGTCTTACTCAAAGGTATTTCACTTATATGACGACTTGCCAGCCCAATGGGTGAAGGAAACCACCGAACAAAGACAAGACGGCACAAATACAGGACGCAATACAGACACCACAAACAGATTGGTTTCCTGTTCTCCTATAGCTCTGAGAGCACCAGGGCAACATGAAGCTCCCTCTAACCACCCGCATCACCATTATGTTGAAAGTGTCCTTAAACATCCATTCTTTTTCACGTATTTGTTTGGAATTGAACCAAATAAAAATTAGCTGGTTTGCTTAGGGTTTAAAGCTGTACTTACTGATATAACGATAAGCCAGGCAAAGGGTGCAGGAAATCAGTCTCAATGCCACTGGCAGCAAAGAAAGACAAGGCAGGACCATCACAGGACACAAACAAAAACATCAGACACAGATCAGCTTCATGTTACCCCTTAGCTCTGAGAGCCACAGGGCAACAGGAAACTTCCTCCCAAACTGACTGCCATACTAATACGTTATTCGGTGTAAAAACGAGAGAAGACCTTGTAAAAACCACCCCTGCAATTGTTTTGGGACACATCGTGTACCAGATGTTGATATGAAGAGCTCTATTCCAAAACGCATTAAATCCATTTTCATTAATTTGCTAAAAACAGCTTTTTTTATTTACGGACGTGAATGTTAGTAATTTTCTCAGTTTTCTGGCCTAATGTTTTAAGTTCATGTATTCTAATATGTGTACAAAAATATTGAAATCTCGTTTTGCAATGAACAAGGCCGGGCTTTTAACGCGTTTTGCAATGAACGCATAGAAAGACCTATCTAAAACAATGGGATGCAACTCGTTTTGTCAAGAAAAGAATACAACATATTGAGCGCGGCTCTATCACTCGTTGTTCTGTGGCGGTAACTTGATTTTTGTTAATTTGGCATTTATCACGTTTTGGAATAGAGCTCTTCATTTATATGTAGTAAAAAAAGACCTGTTTATGGATGATAAATTGTATAAACAAGCCTTTTATTCATTAGTTCAGTGTGCTCTTACATCATACATCAAGTTTTTGGCATATTCAATGGTCAGTAGTAATTTAATGGGCCATAATTTTATAATTTAGAGTCGAAAGTTTTCAATACAAAAGAAAATGGTGTCTGATTTTTTCACTGAACAGAAACAGCAACTGATCCCAACCTCTCTAACTTGAAAAGGAACTAATGTTTAGCTGTTTATAGCGGTGAATGCATAAATCACAAAAGTCTATGAAATGGATTGGGGTTACCTGATGTAACCATGAAAGTTGAATGGAGATTAGTGCTTGGAGTAAACACCTCACACTTTTGAAAAGGCTGCTAAGTGATTGGTTAAAATTCGCTTTAGGGCAGTTGACGCTCAATATGGCAAGCGGCACGGTTATGGCGAGTGTTCAAAATTTTGAAAAGCTTAAGTTAAGGTTTCTGAATCAGAAAAAAACATCATCTTATCTATCCCTAACGTCAACAAAAGCTGTTTATGCTTTAAAACATTGATGCATGTACCTTTATCTTGCATAGAACAAGAGATGTGATTAAGTCCTAGCATCTAATATCCTATTTAACATTCTATTAAGTTTTGACCCGAGGTAGCCTATACAATGATTAATAATGGCAGGTTTAGAGGGTAACATACCCCTGATGCTAGATGCTGTATGATGTCATATATTGTCCCGATAATTTTTCATTCATCTTCATAGGAGATGAAAGGGCCCTAGGCCGTGGCTAAGTGGTTAGCGAGTGCGCTTTCTAAGCCTACTTTACTGTCCAATTCACAGGACCGAGCCCGTCTGTCGACCCTCAGGTATATGAGTGAGTCACAGTATGTGGCTCTGGTAATCATGGGGGTGGTTTTTACGAGGTTTCCTCCCAGTTTTCAGACGTGATAAAACAAGGAGCAGTGTGAAGTGGACAATCCATCATCATATAAGTGAAATACCCTTGAGTACGAAGTTAGACCCCAATTAAACAAACAATCATTGGAGATTACAGAGTTTGACTGTTTTGACTAATGCTCAAAATAAAATACCGGTAGGCCTTTACTTGCTGAAATTGGCTCATTATGCAGGATTGAGATTCAGGGGAGTTTGGTAGAAGACAAATTTATGATCCACTGCTTTAGAATGCCTAGTGTAACATCGTGTACATTATTGCACTCAAGTGGAAAAATATATGAGGTTACCATATGACCAAAACTGTGAATGACAGCAGCATGCTTAGATAAGGCTAACAAAATAAGTAAGCTTATTCAAGTTAAGGTACCGATATCCCAATAGCCCACATACAACATTTTCAGGCTGTTTCTCTAACGACAAGCTGAGAAAGATACTTCCTAAAAAGAGGATACTTGATCGAGTTGATCCCATAGAATAACGACCATCCTCATTTATTTCCGCATTGGCTTATTGTTCATATATTCACCTTTTTGGGGAACCAAAGTTATGAATTTATCACAACGAATACATGTACAAGACTTCCCTTAAAACTTCTAGCAGTTGGGACAGAGAAATATGATTTACCACAGGGGGGTCTTACATGTTATTTCCGTGGCCTGTCCCAAAATTAGAGCGTCCCAACTTATAGAAGTTATATGGTATTGTAAGTTGATTGCTATTGTTTTAAGCTGCAGGTAGCCCTTTGCAGCTGTCGTTTACAGTTTTGATATAAATAAGCTCATAATTTTCCATTGAAGGTACATAATTAACTTTTGATTTTCACCAGTAGGCCTACTATACTTATATTACATGCCTACTGATGGAAGGTGATTTATCCTTTAAATATTCACATCTTATTTAAAATTTGGCTTACCACAGTAATAGGCCTAAGTCTTATTATAGATGTCCAATCACATGCAAGGGTATTCGACTTTTTATTCTAATATTTAAGTTAGAAATTCTTGTACAAGAAAAACGTTCTTTAATAAAAATTTCACGTAAACACCAACTCTTATGAGAAAAATAGTCTTACAGTTTTCAAGACTTAAATTTTCAAGAAATTTAAATATGGAACCAGAAAGTTTTTCTTAAATAAGACTTTTATAAAGGTGCATTTTTGATTTTATTATCTGTAATTACAACTTATGTGGATTCCCCTTATTTGTGGCATTTTAATTGATTGAGAAAAAATGTTCAATCAAGTTGACCAATCGAAATTCAGCAAACACGGAGAATCCCCTGAAATCATTACTGCAAATCGCACCATGTGAATGCACCTTAAAGTGATTCTCCTGGCTACAATAACCCCTATATTCCTCGAAGGGTTACCATTAAACATACTGAAATATGGCATCGACTTATTGTTTCTTCATTTTATAAACTCACCTGAGGGTTACAAATATACACCTACCTACAGCCATTGGTGGCTTTCATTTGGGCGTGGCCAACCCTGTTTATGACATTACGCAACTAACACTCTTGTGTGTAAAGGGTAAATAAAACACTACAGCATTGTGAATTTAAACTGATTTGAAAATCTTGCAGACAGCAATTCCTTTTTGCTCTGTGGAATTGTAGCTTTGCAGTTTAAAACTCTGGCTAGAATGGCTATTTGCTGTACTGAGTACCGGTACCAATTGTTGCCCACTGTCACTAGAGTGAGGTACCACATGATGTGAACTGTCAAAGGTAGGCCTATTATAAACAGTTGACTCTATAAGTCTTGTGACGTAGTCCCCTAGTTTGAGAAGAAAGATCGATCAATATTTGTGTAGGCCTAGCTCTTCTATTTGTGACAAAAGTAGATGAATTTGACTGTAGTTTAAGCATTACACAGGGTCTGGTACCGGTACCTAATGTTTAAGATCCAATTATTAAATGGATATAGCTCGATTAGAAAATAAGAGAGCATAATTTATCATAAGAAATTATGTTCGTTTTACCATGGAGCTATAGCTCCATGGTTTTACCTACCAGCTGAGTATATGCATTTTTTGCAGAGGAGCATGGAGCTATCAAGGTAGGCGGCAAGGCCCTAGTATATTTATAGCTCCATGGTTAGCCGTTGTATCATGAAGACAGACCTTTGTCAGGAAATCAATGTAGTCTATTTGGTTTGCATTTTTGTGAGTTTGGTTGTATGCTTGCTCGCTGTTTCTCAAACCACCTTTGATTGCCTGCAAAATTGTATTGTAATTTTGGCGGAGAAACTGAAAATTACACAAAACTATTTGTTTACAAAATTACCTCCCTTGTAAATGGGTGTTATCGATGCGATAGGAGTTGTTCCCCTTAATAGCAGACAGAAAAAATGGCGGCTGTCACAAGTCGGATGGATGAACTCGTCAAAGATTATTTGATGTACCGTGGCTTCACGGGGAGTTTAAGATCGTTAGAAAACGAACTTAAAACAGAC
>JAVFBW010194787.1:0-10158 GCA_034783835.1 Mopalia ciliata
CTCCATGTGCCTTTGTATCAAGGTAAGATAATGGTGTGTGCTGGTTGTTACCTTCCCACTCTCCATGTGCCTTTGTATCAAGGTAAGATAATGGTGTGTGGTGGTTGTTACCTTCCCAATCTCCATGTGCCTTTGTATCAAGGTAAGATACTGTTGTGTGGTGGTTGTTACCTTCCCAATCTCCATGTGCCTTTGTATCAAGGTAAGATAATGGTGTGTGCTGGTTGTTACCTTCCCAATCTCCATGTGCCTTTGTATCAAGGTAAGATAATGGTGTGTGGTGGTTGTTACCTTCCCAATCTCCATGTGCCTTTGAATCAAGGTAAGATATTGGTGTGTGCTGGTTGTTACCTTCCCAATCTCCATGTGCCTTTGTATCAAGGTAAGATAAAGCATGGTACATATTGTCTAGGGGCCCGCGGCTGTGGCTCAATGGTAGTGAGTACGATTTTCCACCTGATAATAAGGCTCTGTAACGTGTGAAGTGGACAATCCATCGTCATATAAGTAAAAAACCCTTGAGTACAACGTTAAATGCCAGTCAAACAAACAAACATATTGTCTAGGTTATAGAATAAATTAAAGAAATATTGACACTTTGATGTGTAATCCAATTATAATACATGTAATTACTAATACAAATATATGATATATGACTGTGTAGACAACAGACTCACTTAGATTTTTTAAAATATTTTATTTGGGGTGGTTGTAGGGACACATCTGCCTACTTTGTGTACTTGGCTCAATACTAAATACGCAAAATATACGAAATACATCTGCTTAACAAAACACAATCAGTGTCGCTTTATTTATTAAACATAAAAACAGGAAATACATACAAAGAAACTTTTAAAACAAAACAATTTGCATAATGATAATTGGTGAGAAAATTCTCAAAAGAAAGCTTTGGCCATTGGTAAGAAAATAACTAAATAACAGTTTTGAAAATAGATAAAAACACATGATGGTCAGAAATGCTCATAAAAAGGTAGTTTTTATACAAATGTATGTATGGTAAGAAGGGTAGACTAACATATTCAGTTTGAAGCATAGATATTTCTTGACTTTTCATCCCTCGTTTTAATTGCCAACAGCGAAAAGCAGGACTGCGGCTAATGAATTTACTAAACATTAATTTTGTTTGCTTTCACACAAACCATATTTATAGAAATTGATGAATTGGTAATGAAATTCCAGCAGCTTTATTTACTCAGGTTTTAGGTTTGTGGGAATTGAAACAGGCAGTCAGCATCTTGTTGCGGTCTCCATAGCAACAGTTGGGGCATATACTATAAAATCGTTTACATTAGACAAATAGTGTTCATGTTTATAGATAAATTATTCCACACTTGTGTATAAACACTATGTTACGATGCAAGATCCAATTTAACTAGAACATAACTAAATCAGCAATAAAAATGAAATCAGAAAAACGGTATTCAGATGTTGAGATAAAAAAAAATCTTATAGGAATAAAATGTATCATATGGAATAATTTAAAATTAACTTTTAATTTGTTATTTTTTGTCCATGCTGGTTAATAATACTGGACACGTAACAGAAGTCTATTTGGACAACTTATTGTGGTATAATAAAACTCACATTGAATTTAGCCTTTTAATTTAATTATTATACATAGTTTGTTTGGGAGATTTAACACAAAAAAATCGCCACTGCCTCCAAACAGTACATGATGACACATGCTGTTGGAGAAAGCCACTTTGTTTACTTTTTGCCAAATTTTTCACTGTAAAATTATGGAATTTATAGAAATGTGAATGAATATCATTATTCGCCAGGCTTTTACAGTTGGGGAGTTCAGTTTGTCTTACGCTGTATTTTAATTTTGAGTTGTTGTTTTTATTTAGAGTCCATTATGAATTTGTAAAAGTTCTCCTTTTAAACAACATGAAATTAAGGCATTTTTTAAACTTATACTTTTTAAATAATAATTTAATACAATGGCTATGTACTTGTATTTTCAATGAGATTCAATCAAACCTTAACAGTTAGATTTATTGCATCATTACATGGTACAAAAGAAGTACATGTATTGTCATTGAATTACACATCCAAGTGTCCATATTTTGTTTGAATGAGGAAAATGAAAGCCTTTGAGGCAAAATCATTCTAAGTTTGAGATCAAAATGTAAACACAAATACGATAATCAATGACACAGACAGTTAAATATCGATTCAACAAAGGTATGTTTATGTGATTGGAGTTCGCCACTAAACTTGAATTGATGGGCTCCCAAAGTTAGCGGTAAATTTTTTTGTGATTTTATCATGCTGAGTACGGAGCCGTTTAAAAAGCATGTAAAGATATTTAGTTGTCCCCATTTTCTACTCCCTACTATGTTACGGTGAGTAGTGTGACGTGAGTTGGGCTTGTAGCTCTTCTCTTCTAGGAGGTATATTTTATATCATGTTGGAGTTCTTGGGCGATAAAGATGACTTCAGTGCTGTTGTTTGTTTTTTAAATTAAATTTTTAAATTAAATTCAAATACACATACATGTAAATGTACAAATTAACAATCTTGTGTATTTTTAAAGAAAAATAATCAGCATAAATGTAACTTGAGCCCTTCTAAATGGGACTTAAAAGTAGAAATAAACACTAGTGGTATTTGAATTAAGTTAAATATCACTGCAAATCAACTGGAAACCTCTAAACCCATTTGGAGAAGTTCTGGCGGTTTCTTCAAAGGGAAAGCGACAAGATGTCTGCGCCCTGAGAAATCTTGGGGCAAGGTATCTTCAACTTTGATAAATTATTTAAAAATGAAAACAGAATCATAGAAAATAGCTATTTAGTGGATTAGAAAGCAAATTTAATGCATTTTCTTATCCAATTGTTGTTGGACTTTGGGAGCCTATCGCTTTAAGGTCATTTAACGGCCTACCAGCCCTATAGGTGAAGGAACCCCTTGACACCACAATCAACATACATATAGGAATAATCACAACACCCAATGCAAAGACCTCACTAACTGTTTGGCTTCATGATGTCCCTTACCCTCGCATTGGAGTATTTATTGTAGAGTTAAGTGAATGAAACTTCACTAGACATATCCTCTGCATGTTCACCTTTGTTTAAACTGAAGTTCTGGTTAGCATTACAAACTACCTGTTGCCTTGGTGCCTTCAGAACCAAGGGGCAATAATGAAGCTGATTTGTTGTTGTGGCTTTCTATTGCTTCCCCTGCATGATTATCCTACTTTGTCATTGTTTGTTGCCAGTGATATTGATGGTGCTAGCCTTTTACAATTGGTATTGTTCGCCATGAATGTGGGGTAAAAACAAACAGAACTAAGCATGTTAGGATGTAATAATGCCTGCATGGTTGAAGATTATAGTGAGCAAATATTAACTATAAAAAAAATTCAGTATTATGTAAAATGGAGTTATTCTTGATAAGAAAATGCTGTCAACTTCAATATGCAAATATTTTCAATTTGTTTTTCTATGTTGAACTGTTTTTTTCGATACTTATGAAAAACTGTGCTTTATAAAAAAGTGTATTGAAATGGTTTGGGTTTTTTATTGAAGGCTTTGCTTTCTATTTTTGTTTTTGAATCTCTAGCTGTCAGCTACGAGAGATGACCCTTCATCACCCATCACCTTGCCTTGTACATTTTATTTCACCAGTTTACCTAATGGGTACATTTGTAGCCATGGAGACATGTGTAGCCATGGAGACATGTGTAGACATGTGTAGCCATGGAAACATGTGTAACCATGGAGACATGTGTAGCCATGGAGACATGTGTAGACATGTGTAGCCGTAGAAACATGTGTAACCATGGAGACATGTGTAGCAATGGAGACCTGTGTAATGGCCCTCTGGCTTTGTTATTGTTTAGAAACCAAATATTAACAGCATTTGTATCAGTTTGAGTAAATTTGATGAGAAAATAATATACATTCTTTCCAAAATGTTTTCCCAAGGCATTTGATTTCATGTGGAATAGGTCTGCATATTCTCCTGTGTTCTAGTACGTGTTATAGTCAGTGACATTTGTGCCAATAACCTGTCAGAAATAGTGTTTAGTAGTCCAGTACCCTCATGTATTCCATCAACTGTCGGGGAAGTAATGGCGCCATTTGTCCGTCATGTGGGAGTATTTTGTTTCCATTTTGAACATATTAGTCGATCGTTCTTGAGTATTATAAGTCCAGGCAACAATGCTCAATCCCTCAATACCGAATGGTATCAACTGCAGACTGTAAGATTGTTCCAGACATTGAAACAAACCTGCTCCAGTCTACAGAATGATGAATAATGTTCAAACCTGTTAATACATGACAGGGTGACATTGATGTACGGTCGTTGAGCAGTATTTCTGCTTTAAACAAATCATCAAAACAACAGTTTTATGTGAGCCATCAACCCGTTTTGGAACCTACAATTTTGAGGCACATCTAGAAGCTTTTTCGCAGTGTCCCCCACCAACACCACCCCACCCCACCCCCCATCACCCCCCTCTCCTTTCCATCTATCTCTTCTGTCTCTATATATGAATGAGACATTTGTTTGAATTATTCAGTATCTTTGTGATTAGTTTGTTTTTTTGTATTTTTTTGTATTTATGAATTAAATTGCCGAAATACTTCTAAAATGCCACATTAATGACATAACTTCCCATAAATAACCTAATAAATGGATTTTCATTCTGTTACAGGTTGTACAGGAGTATGAAAGAGCTGTTATATTCAGGTTAGGTCGACTCTTACCTGGCGGAGCTAAGGGGCCAGGTGAGTAGTAGGTAATTAATAAACACCCTTGGTTTTAAGGGTACTTAAGAAGAGGAACCTCCTCTGCCTCAGTATTACATTAACTAAGGACCAGTTGAGTGGTACACTTGTATTGATCTGGTCACATGAGTATACAGTCCTCTAGTCTAGACTTTGCTCTGCAATTTTGCAAATCTGTATGTTCATGTGACCAGATCAACCAATAGAATTTTGTGTGAGTCTAGAGCCTAACTCCATGGCCCTTTACGTGAAAAGCTTTACTATATAAACCAGCATATAGGGTACAGTCAGTATGGGCTACTGTAAGCTGATTGCTGGTTATACAGGTGAATTGAGTGGTGGCTATTTAATAAACACCCTTTTTGGGGGAGCACCTTTAAAGGGCAACCTCCTCTTCCTCAGTACTATGTTTAAAAGGGACCAGTTGAGTGGTGACTAGTTAATAAACACCCTTTTGGGGGAGCACCTATAAAGGGCAACCTCCTCTTCCTCAGTACTATGTTAAAGGGACCAGTTAAGTGGTGGCTATTTAATAAACAACTTTCATTGTGATTCAGTACTGTATTGAGCTAAAGGGTCAGTGGACTCTTACAGCTTTACAAATGTTGGAAGTTTTTGTTAAAAATGGGACTTGATCCAGTATTTTATATACTATCCCTTTCCCCCCATGTCATGTAAAGCTCAAGTTAGATGCCAGTTATTGAACAGAGGAATTAAAATCAAGTGTGGTCAGAACTTCGGACATCAATGGGTAATACAATTAAATGGCCCTGGAATTTCATTAAATTACAACAACGGAAAACTAACAGCAAAATTGTCTGTAATTTCTATGAAGGTGAAGTTGTATTTGGTTCAGGGAATTGCCAATAACCTCCAGTAATATTTCAACCCTTTTTTTGTACCAAGATTAAAAAATCAGGAAATGCAAGTTGAAGTTTATAGAGGTGAGCTTGCTCTGGTCAGTTGAAGCTGATTGTGGATTCTCTATAATAAATATGGACAAGCAGTTTAAATTTTTTCTTTGTTTTTTCTTAGTAACATTCATGTTATTTGCTTTTTTCAGGTATATTCTTTGTGCTGCCGTGTATAGAGAGCTACAGTAAAGTGGATCTGAGAACAGTCTCGTTTGATGTACCTCCACAAGAGGTAAGCTATTCCTATGAATTTGTTCTGTGCGTACTTGTGTGTATACAATAGTTGAGCTATTTGTTTTCACATTTATCAGGTCTCATTATGACCTCTGCCAACCCAACACAGGAGAGATATCTGTTTTCAGATTGTTCAGGTCTCATTATGACCTCTGCTACACAATAGGGGATGGGGGGGCTATCTGTTTTCAAATTTATCAGGTTTCATTATGACCTCTGCCTACCCGACAGGAAGTGTTACAGGATAGCTATCTGTTTGTTCAGGTCTCATTATGACCTCTGCCTAAACAATAGGTGAATTATTTGCTTTCTAATTCTTCAGATTTCAATAATGACCTCTGCCTACACTATCTGTTTTTGAATTGTTTGTTTTAACTATGAACTCTTCCTACACATTATATGAGCTATTTATTTTCAAAATGTTTAGATTTCAATGTGAATTCTGCCTTCAGAATAGGAGACCTACATTTATCTGTTGTTAAATTATCTTAAATTCCTGTTGACATCTGCATTTCTGGTTATGTGTGTTAACTACTGGTCAAGAGATCATGGGTTGGTGAATTTGTGAATTATTTGTTTTCTATTTTGGGGAATAATGTCAGCCTTTCACAATTGGAGCTAGCAGCATGGACATTTTTTCAGTGGTCACTAACATGGTGTCAGTATGTGCAAGGGGTACTTATTTGAGGTCTACACAATCATGAGGACCTCTACTACCACAAACGGGGAGGGGGGGGGGAGGGGGGGGGGTGGGACTGTGTATTTAAAAAAAACACCTGGGATTGGGCACTTAAGCTTTGTCAGGAAGGGATTTATTTGTTTTCAATTTATTCTGAATCCATGAATTTCTGTTTCCACATTAAGTCAATTAATTGTTTTCACAGTCAGAGTTCAGTCAATTCTCCATGACTTGTTGACTGTTAGGTGAGCAATTTCTTTCAAGGTTTCAGAAATCAGGGAAACATTGAAATAGTTCTGCAGTAACCATAAATAATATTACCTGAATATAAACAAATAATTAAGTTTAAGTCTAGAAGAGCTTTTTCTATTTCGATCTATACTTATACATTCACTAAAAAGAATTGTTCTTGGAAAAAGTTAAGAATATTGCAATAGTAAAAAACGAAAATTAGAATTTAAAAAAATAATTCAGATTCTTCTTTTATTAAATTCATTAAAAATTTATTGTCCTCATCAATAATTGCTACATGTATTTTGACGTTTTATTTTATTTTATTATTTAGGCCTATTCACGTCTAGTGCTTATAAATATTTTGGTATTGTTTCTTCATAATTGGATAATAAATTTCTATCCTAGCTTCCGACTTTGAAACGCTGACAACTGTATGTTGTTAGGTTTTGCTGTTGAGCCCAAAACTGGAATTTGACAAAATATACTTGTCAAAAGCAGTCATAATGACTCTGAGTGTTAAGCTCTCGAAGGAACGTCTGTTTTCCCCTGAACTGAGATTGATTGTTTTCACCTTTCTTGGGCAAATTCTCTTGTGATTTAACCTTGCATGGTCCAAGTCCCTTGTGACTTCTTCTGACATGACCCGAATTCCCGTTTCAACAAATGTCTTTATAGTGAGAATTTATAAAGGAACCAGTAAAGGTTGGCTCCTGCGGGAAGAATTTCTGGAAATCCAGCAATTCGAGACACTATTGATTCTATAACTTTCCAGAACCAGGAACTGGCTAAAAACGGAAGGATTAAAACGCTGTTTAGTAATTGTGGCTTTGATATGAGCTCAGCAGGCTTTGGGTTGTAAGCGGTGATTCTCCTGATTAAGTCTGTGTGATTGATGTTCCCCGACTACCATGAGGTGATACAGAAACAGATTATTACATTCCTATGTATCTTCTCAGACTAATGGCCTGTCAATTCCTGTAGCGTTTCCATAAACGATATGCAAGTTTATTCTTTTGAATGTATGATACCTTCAGTTAAATCCAATTTCAATTCACCTTTCATCAAAGCTTTATAGAGAAGTTCAACTATGTACTTTAACCATCCGTTTAATAATCATTGTTACAGAAATGATCTTTACGAATTTTATTGTAGCGTTCTATGTAATTGATTGCATTTATGCAAGTTTATCCTTTTGACTGATGATCCTACATTTGAATCCAATTTCAATTCACCTTTCATCAAAGCTTTATAAAGGAGTTGAACTATGTACTTTAACGTCTGTTTAGGGATCATTGTTGCAAAAATGTTCTTTACGAATTTCCTTGTAGAATTCTAAGTAATTGGTTTTATTTTTTTTTTAAATAGTAATTCTGGAATTTGTATTCAACATTTTTATTTTTTAATACACAATTTTTATGATATGATCATTGTTTTGTAATTAGATAATTAAACCAGTGGCTGTTGTTCAACGGTTAATACTCCTTCGATTTTCCGCTCACAAATCGCTTTGTTGCCCTCAGGGACAATCAGTTGTCCCTAACAGTCAAATGAGTATGACGTTAAACCCCAATCAAACAAAACGTAGACCAGTTACATATCATTCTGTCTTATAGCGATTCTGTTCCATTAAGTGATCATCTTTACAAAGATACACTTTAAAAAATTAGCTGAACTATAATTATATCTTGGCAGGAGAGACATAACAATTTCTACTGAGGCTGCTCGCTCAAGCAAGTTAACGAAAAATTATGTTTAATTATTATGCTTTATTTAAGATGAATAAAATTCTGCTGGCCCCAATGGGAATTGAACTCAGGTCTCTGGCTTGCAGAGCCAGCGCTCTGTTCTAGATAGTGGTGGAATATAAAGATGATTCAGAGAAAATCGCAAATTAGTATTTAAGTTAACCCCCAGGAGAATTAGCAAATATATTCATTTATAGTCCTGTAGGTTCACACTTGAAAGTGACAATTCTGAACATTGTTTGAATTCTGTGAAATCTCCCACAGTTTACTATGTGATATTTTATTCTTCATGAATTATGGACTTTTGATATCCCATGGTGCACAATGTAATATCTGATTTGTCAGAAGTCATGAAATATTATGATGACTGTTGACTATAATATTCAGATGTTTCTTTTCTCAGTTGAACATTATTGGACCAGCGGTGCATTCTATTATTTCAAAAACCAAAACAAATTGTTTAACAGATGAGAATGTTCATCAAATAGTCTGTTAAAACTCAGATGATATCCTCATTATCCTTGAGAGGAGTATAGTGGAAAAGATAAAACAAAATTATTTTCTCCATCACTCCTCTTGCATGGGTGCTTTCAGACGTAAGGGGCAACAATTGGTTGATCTATTTGACATGGCATTGTATCACGTCCTGTGGTTGTCCTATTATTGTCCTATCTGGTATGTGTTTGTTGCCAGAGTTGTTGAGGTTGGTTCTCTTCACCCATTGGGCTGGCACACCAACATGTGAGTGAAATAGCCTTCAGCACAGTGTTAAACCGGAAGCAGACAAAGAAAACCTCACAACAAGCCACCATTATTGTTTGCACTCTACAGGAAGTTTTATTATAACGAATAACCGGAACATCAAATTCACAGCAAGATCAGCTCCAATTCCCATGATGTATTTGTCTCTCACAGGAAGTATTGTATAAATGGCTGTGCTGTCTATGTTCCGTTGTAAACTGTCCCGAGGGGACAGTGTCTATAGGAGATGAGGTTATTAATGCTATTGATTTAAGTTAAATGACTACAATGGTCACTTTATAACGGCACAGTGTTAATCAGCGACAGCTTACAGGTAACCATAATCACATTAGTCTGAACGAGGGAGGGGTGTGTATAGAATCAGCCCCCTGCCCCCAGTCAATTTTTGTAACATATTAACAGATCCCGGAACAATATTTTCTGTTCAACATGTTGTCAGAAATTTCTGCTATCTTGTCCTTTCCTCAATATAACTGAATTTGTCTGTTGTCTGACAGAAGGTTGTAAGTACAGAGACTTATGATACTGTCACCCTAATAAAATAAGTGACGACTCACTCTTTGACTGATTTCATTTTTTTGCCTAAATCAGCTGTACATCACGAGAGATACCTTTTGTAAATGTGCCACCGCTAATATTCCTTTTACATGTGTTGAAAATCAATAAAGCTATAATTGCTTCAGTCAAGCGTAAGAGTTGAGCAGCTTTTACCGGGTTAATCAATTTATCTCAAAAGGGGTACATATGACTTAGACACTTATTTTCTTAGGGTGATGATATTTAATCTTTGTAGTTTCACTCTACACTTATAGTTGGATTAAAAAAAC
>JAVFBW010194798.1:0-10157 GCA_034783835.1 Mopalia ciliata
CTAAGGGTGGTTGTCCTCGTTTGTACAGACTGATTAATGCTGTCTCCTAAGGGTGGTTGTCCTCGTTTGTACAGACTTTAGGTGGGACATGCTGATTAATGCTGTCTCCTAAGGGTGGTTGTTTTAGTTTGTACAGACTTTAGGTGGGACATGCTGATTAATGCTGTCTTCTAAGTGTGGTTGTCCTTGCTTGTACAGACTAGGTGGGACATGCTGATTAATGCTGTCTCCTAAGGGTGGTTGTCCTCGTTTGTAGACTTTAGGTGGGACATACTGATTACTGCAGTCTCCAGAGGACATCTTGATTTTTATGGATTTGGTAGGGACATCTTATATAGTGTAATTGCTAGTAAATGGGTTATATGTTTATTAATAAATATACCATGGATCTTTAGTAAAGCTACCATGGATCATTAAAAATATTGCGTGTCTGCATCGACATTTGTTTATTGTTATAAAGTGTGTCTAAAACAAAACCTACATGTATATATGGGACTTATGTTATTATAGTGAACAAATATACTCTCAAGGGGATGCCAAGGTCGAACAAGGTCAATGCAGAGTTCATCTTCAAAGTAACCTAATGACTTTGTTTAGCACAATCAGAATCGTACTCAAGGGTATTTCACTGGCAACAAAGACAGGACAGGACGACAACAACAGGATGCAATATAGACACCACAAACAGATCGGCTTCCTGTGCCCTTTTAGCTCCGAGAGCACCATGGCAACATGAAGCTCCCTCCAACCGCCGGCCGGGTTTACATGAAACCATACAGTGAAATCTGTGCTGATGTTGAGTTTTGTTCACACGAAACAATAGTGAAGAAATTTTCTGATGTTGAGTTTTGCTTGCATGAATCCATATAGGGAAATATGTAGTAAGCTGAGGAAACATGTAAAACCCTTTTAAATATAAACAAAACAACCACAAAGTGGATATAGGTCAGATATGACCCATGTAGGCCCCTATTTATTAGAACCTTGCACATACATGTATGTATATTGATTAGAGCGCCACCTTACAATCAGACTGTTTCAAAGACAAATAAAATATCACATTATATAGGCATAAGTTCAAATGGAACTCCTGGTTAGGAGTCCATGATTAATTGTATTGCACAACACATACTGATTCATTGATTCATATATCATATATTCTAGCATACATTTTGTTCCACCCAGGACTAGAACTAATTAATATATTTGTATTCATATATTTTTCCCTTCAAGCCAATTTCACATGTCTCGTATGACACAATGTATTACGTATGGATTGATCGAGGGATATTTTAACTTGCATGTGTGGTGGTTTTCTTTTCTTATTGGATTGACTTACTTTTATGAAGTGAACATTCTTATTTGAAAGGGCATTCAGATTATTAAATTAAATGATGTGTCAACCCAATAAGATTTATTTGATTGGGGTTCAATGTCGTACTCAAGGGTATTGCACTTAAATGACGATGGATTGTCCACTTCACACTGTTCCATGCCTATTTAAGATGGAAAAAGCAGAGGAAACCTTGTAAAAACCTCTAACATGATTGCTGGAGCCACATTATCTGACTCACTCATATACCTGATGGTTGACAGATAAACACCATCCTGTGAATGATAAATCGAAGTTGGATTATTAAGTGCACACACCAAGGGCGTAGGCAGACACCGGTCCAAATGGACACCCTTTTTTCAGAAACTTTAACATGCAGGAGATAGGAAAACTGTCAAAAGTGGACACCCAGTTATTTAAAAAGTGATGCAAAATTACCATTTTGGACACCTCACTTTTGATTTCTGGCTAAGCCCCTGGCACACACTACCACTAAGCCACGGTCGTGGGCTGCAAACCCATAGGAAACAGAAACCACCACACATAGAAGTTAATACAATAAATACATTACCCCAAGGTCAAATGGCAGACAGGCAGAGGTACATGATGATCCTACCACCAGGCCAAATGACTGGCAGAAGGGGGTACAGGATGGCATTACCCCAAAGCTAAATAACGGACAGGTGAAGGTACATGATGACATTAGCCGAAAGCCAAATGACTGCAGGAGGTACAAAATGACAACCCCAAGGCAAAAGGAGACAAATTGCTTTGTCATCTCTAAGCTCAGAGCACACCATATACACGCTATCATTTAGAAGGACAGCTCATGTCTATGTTTCCATCAATTATTAAAAAAGGAACTATTTATTTTATTAAAAGCCTCATTATTATGATTTTGAGACGTATAAACAAGTTGATACACAATGATCGCCCATAATGCATACTGATAGCTTAATTGAACCGGTATATGTGAAGAGTAGGTTTGGTCGCGATTAAACCCTTACTATGAATCTATCATATTTAAATAGAATTTCAAATATGTTATTTGACAGTTATCTACGTCTATGAGTGACAAATGGACAAGCTGAGTCTACAGGTACTTTGTGTGTTCCTTTACCACCCGCCATGCATCAAGATAATTATATATCAATTACGGAGGTAACATAAGCCTATCAATGGAAATCTTAAAAAGGAACACTGTATTTCATAGAAATCTGCTTTATGACTAGGTCTATTTGTTTGAATAGGTTTTTTATACCACACTTGAGGTTATTTTATTTATACACAGTATAATAGCCCAATGAATTATGGTCACCAATCTCTTTGCCATCGGCAATAACAATTACAAAATACAAGATACAGGTCCAATTGGGCAAAAGGCAATCTTAATAGCAGATTAAATTTGCTAATAGCTGATTAGAGAAAGGTCTTTAACATGGCTGGATATCATCTAATAGCAGATAAAATTTAATAGTGTTAAGAGCAAACATCATCAGGATGACAAAGACCTAGAAAGACTTTGAACAGAACAAGACAACGAAATTGAGCTACAGCAACTGGTCCAAGTCAGAGCAAACACAGATTACCTGCTAAAATGTGACAAAATCGCTCAAAATGAAAATTCAAAGTTTTCTTTGTAATGATATATAATATGCTACAATATCTCCAAAATGGACCAAATTATAGTTATTTAAGTACGACATAGCTGGCTTTTGTTCCAAATACCATTTTTAGCAGACTAGCTCCAAAGTTGGGGTAATAGTTTTGAAAAGACAAATGTTATGTAACCATAGACTACACCAAACTTTCCACAGTTGCGTCAGTTTATGTTCCCTAAAATCTCAATATATTGACCTGGTATGCCATTATTGCATTGTGACTTAGTCAGTATTTAGCTGAGCTTAAGAATCCTGCTTTGAAGGGCAGACCAATGAACTTTAGCAGCTGTGTAGGGACTGTCCAAGGACTACTTTCTATGATTTAATAAAGCACAGTCACTATTAAACTATTAACTTTTAAGCCATGATTAACACTTTCTTTTTGACTAACCTTTTTTTTAACCTAGAATAGTTTTCTGTAATATAAAGACTTCACTGTTTTTATTGTTACCCATCAAGTTATCACAACCAATAGTTAATGAACAACCAGTATACATAGAATATTAGCTAACACTAAAACCTTGTACTACTACGTGATCATGTCATCGAGCTGGCATCTACATTGTACAATACTCTGAATGAGGTTTTACGGGTATACCTCTACCTCTAACTTTTCAAACCTTTTTCTAGAGAGGTGTTCGTAATGATAGGTCCATAGGGTAATGGTCACATTTTTTCGACCTGCACAACATGTAGCTCTCTTCATATTGACACCAGCTATTCCAATAAACACTAATTGCTGCTTATCTGACTGGTATAATTGATTTAGACTTTCATTGAGCTGTGGTGAAGCTGAAGTCAGGCAATATATTGATGATTTGATTGGGTTTTAAATTATGACGGATTGTCAAATTTTCACTCTGCCTCTTACATATATTGGAAAACCAGAAGGAAACCTCATTTAAACCACCCCTCTGAATGCCGGAGCCACATCGTTTGGCTATCTCATACACCTGAGGCCTACAGAGAGTACCTCTGCGATTCATTGAGCCCCATTAAATGAATATGGGTAGTCTTTTCATCAAATTATTTAATTAATTTAACAATTAATATGATTTCTTAAAATTTAGTTCATTTGAATATTTTTGATTAAGCCAATTATTCTATCAATATGGGCAATTAGTCTTATCTCATCAATAAATTGTGTAAAACAATCAGAAACATTCTAAAAAGTCTACAACAAGTGTGACTTGGACATGATACATTGCAAAGGGATTTAAATAGCGCTGACCCTACTGGTCTTGTATAATGAGTCTCTTAAGAGGTGAATAAGGTTGATAACACCTGTACACTCATACAGTATATCACATGGGTCTTAACTAAAAGCCAGGACATGTTGGTCAGTTATGCCGAATCTTTGTAACACACTGGTCACTCTGTACATAATGACATATGTACAAAATATGTGCAGTTTCACCATTACGACAGCAAATAATATACATATTTATAGAACACAAAATATATACAAAACTGTTTTGAAATTGTCGACCTAATTTGTTCTTTGTTACAGGATAACACAAATTGTAAATAAGTTAGAATGTATGCCAATTGTACAAATTTGAATGGAATAAAATGTGAAATTATTATTTGATACTTACATATGAACACTGATTTATAAACACTGAAGATAACCTGAAGAAAAAAAACAGTCACGATATCTGTTTTTTAATATATTATATAAACTATTTGCATGGGTTCTATTAGCTTTGCACGACAATGAATCAGCTGGAATGTTAGCATCTCTGGTGCCAAAACTTCTTCAAAGAGCCCTTTAATAGTAACCTTAGTAATGTCTCCAGACACTGGTCAGTGCTGTCCTAGACTCTGTTGTTGTTGGTAGTCTGTGACCGGCTGAACATTCTCGGACAAAGGTGACTCTGCACGCTGATAAACCGTAATATCTCTGGTAAGTGGTAAGCTCCTATTAAAGCCTACATACACACACACTGACAAACTATATTATTTAGAGGTTAGATATGTAAGCCTGTTGATGAACAGAGAAATACTTGTTAAATAGATCAACCCGCACACTGGTGAATATATATCTGTTGAGGTGGCAAGCCAGTCCACTGGTGAATAATTATATCTCTCTATTGAGGTGGCAAGCCGGTCCACTGATGAAAAATATCTCTGTTAAGGTGGCAAGCCAGACCATTGATGAATAATAATATCTCTCTCTGGTAACTGTCTGAATTTCATAGAGCCATCAACCCCACAAGAGAAGAGAGTGTGGTTCAATCCCATAGATACTTGTGTGACGCCAGCAGCAGAGCCCATGTTTCTAAAGAATGTACTCTTACTGTGTTCACCAACGAATGAGTGGACTAACTGATGGATATCCAGTCCCCACACCTAAACAAAAACGGGGATTTGACATTATCTACATTTATACAAAAGCCCCCAGAAAATGAACCTTTTCCATAGTAAATGTATTTTGGAAAAGGAAATAAATTTTACCGTCTTCAAGTTATTTATTTAACATGACTGCATTCCATGAAAGTGATGCAATTACATTTCCTAGTTTCTTTGATAAATGTTTTCACTTGTATGGACTTTGTTTGCTTCATTTGGGGTAAGACGTTTTAGTCATACTCAAGGGTATTTCATTAATATAAGGATATATGTAGGCCTACTTTAATACCAGGAGATAATCTGTTAAAAACCTCCCCGCATGGCAACAGACGAACTCGAAACCTTTAGTGGCCCAATAAAGTAGGATTTATCATCAGACAAAGAATACCTGAGAAGCTCCTGTGTGTTTTACCTTTCGTATAAAATGAAAGATTGACTAATAAATACCTTAATATCACCATCTGCTGATCCCGTAACAAAATAGTCTTCCTCGGGTTCTAGTGCCAGGCATTTGATTGGTCCCTCATGAGCCTGGAATGTGTGCCGCATCTGTCGCTGACGAATGTCAAATATACCTATTGCAAGTCAAGGGCTGTTTGTGTGATTCAATAGGTTCGAATGCTGTACTTAGGGCTATTCCACTTACATGATGGCACTTCAGTATCTAGCAATGTACATGAATCCAATACACCTTGTTTGGTTTAGTAGCATTTTAAGGCGTACATGCACTAAAGGCTACTCTAGTATATTTCATTTACATAATGACAGACGGTTTCTTTTTTTACTCTGTCTTATGATAGAAAACCTAGAGGAAACCTCATATACAGTAAACCGCCCTTACAACAGTCTGAGTCACCCCATGTCACTCGACTCCCTCAAATACCCAAGGTTTGTTAGAAGACATCTAATAAACATCAGGGATTTGAAGGAGTCCAAGTCACATGGGATAACTCATTGTTATAAGTGTGGTTTACATTAGGTTTCATCTTATGCTTCATAGAAAATGATAACGATGTTTTAATCTACAAGAATCAATTACACAAAAATTCCTTTTGAATATTTCCACTGAGCTCAGACAGTCATAGTGTATGCAAAGTTCTCGCAAACTGTCAGAACTAAACAGATGAAAAACCAACTTTAAATTCTTCAAAGCTTATTGACTAAGGGCTCTGTTATTAAGGATACATATTTCTCCCTTCCTTCCACCACTGATTACCACCTGGTGTTGAGGTGCGTACAGCAGAGCTGGGCTCCCGTGTTCATGGCACACAAATGCTGAAAAACATCAACAACAATGAATCATCTGAAGGTAAAAACATAGGGGGGTTGGAGGAATAACCATTCAAAGACACTGTACAGAAAAACCTAAAAATAACAACATTAAATGAGACCCAAATGCTCTAAAATGTCGAGTAGAATCATTGACCTATATGCCTTGCGATTGCGAAGTACCTTATTATTATTAACCCATCTTTATTTTAAACGACATGTTATATTTTTGTTTGCCGGACTTTTTTTTTCTGAAATCATGTCTAAACCCATTGTTAAGATCACATAAAACCCAAATTTAAGAGAATTGTCATTTTTTATGGGCAGTCAGCATCCACGTCTGGTGCAGAAACAGATCTCATGTTTACAACTGACATCATCTATTAATGGCATGTGCACATGAAAAAATTAATCAAATTCATTGGCTAAATTTAGTGACTTTTGGCCATTTTTATAGAAAAAACAAGTTTTATTTGTGCCTTGATGCATTTTCAACATCTGACATCAAGCATTTTTCTCTTAACATTGCATATAAGGAAAGCATAAATCGGCTTCTGTAAATTAATAAAGCTCGGAAATAATTTTTAGACGCACTGATTTCATGTTTTTATTTAGACTAGATGAAAATGTGTCTGTGATACGGGACTTGAGTTGTGTTTTCATTCTGCTTTTATCGCAATTTTGTTAAAAGATATTTCAGGGCTACACTGTAAAGCATATAATTAAAGGTATTCCCAAATGGGTTTTCAATTAGATTAAAAGTGAGTGAATTACAAATATAATACTATAAACTATCTGTAAAATAAATCCCATAGAAATAAACTACACATCCATTCAGAACAACAATATGATGCAATGTCAATAAAAACCATGTCAACTACATTTATCATTTAACGGTCAAAATAGGGTTTATCTCTGACATCTTTTTATTCACAATTTTTTAAACTTAGATTATGGCCATTGGGTCGTAAAAATGCTCTGGAATTATTCTCCCCTAGTTTGGCTTTGTTGAAAACACTAAACATTGTAACTTTGACATAGATTTACTAATGACATTATATGCTTTTTAGTAGACCAACCATGAACCAGTGAACTCCTTGTGGGAAGCAGAGTGTCCCACAAACAAATATTCTTATTCTCCGAGGAGTGGCCTGCCGTCACAATCATACTGGATGAACCAACAAACGCAAAATCGCTTGTCGTCTTGTTATGGCATTTCAAACTCTGCAGGATAAGAGAAAATCTACTATTCACACAAGAATGATTATTTGTTTGGTGCCATGTTTAAGGGTTTTTCCCTTAAATGAAGGACGTATATTCCAACAAAAATTGATACTAGCAGAACTAATATGTGAAATGTTTTCATAATGTTGGAAAGTTGATCTTCCTCTCGTGCTAAGTAAAGACAGCATTGTTTCTTCTCTTCAAACAAACTGACCTAAGCCAGAGGGCTCTTAACACAAGAATATATGTGCAATATTAAATTCATAGAATTAAGACATAACTTTGTAGGTTATTTGAAGTTACTTACCATGATAGGTTTGTTGAAGTTACTTACTAGAATACGTTTGTTGAAGTAAGTTACCATGATAGATTTGTTTAAGTTACTGACCACGATAGATTTGTTAATGTAAGTTACCACGATAGGTTTCTTGACGTAAGTTACCACGATAGGTTTCTTGAAGTAAGTTACCACGATCGGTTTCTTGAAGTTACTTACCGCAATAGGTTTGTTAAAGTTACTGACCATGATAGGTTTCTTGAAGTAAGTTACCACGATAGGTTTGTTGAAGTAAGTCACCACGATAGGTTTGTTGAAGTAAGTTACCACTATAGATTTGTTTAAGTTACTTACCACGATAGGTTTGTTGAAGTAAGTTACCACGATAGGTTTCTTGAAGTAAGTTATCACGATAGGTTTATTGAAGTAAGTTACCACAATAGGTTTGTTAAAGTAAGTTACCACGATAGGTTTCTTGAAGCTACTTACCGCGATAGGTTTCTAGAAGTAAGTTACCACAATAGGTTTGTTGAAGTAAGTTACCGCGATAGGTTTGTTGAAGTAAGTTACCACGATAGATTTGTTTAAGTTACTTACCATGATATGTTTGTTGAAGTTACTTACCATGATAGGTTTGTTGAAGTTACTTACTAGAATATGTTTGTTGAAGTAAGTTACCACGATAGATTTGTTTAAGTTACTTACCACAATAAGTTTGTTGAAGTAAGTCACCACGATAGGTTTGTTGAAGTAAGTTACCACGATAGATTTGTTTAAGTTACTTACCATGATAGGTTTGTTGAAGTAAGTTACCACGATAGGTTTGTTGAAGTAAGTTACCACGATAGGTTTGTTGAAGTAAGTTACCACGATAGGTTTGTTGAAGTTACTTACTGCGATAGGTTTGTTGAAGTTACTTACCATGATAGGTTTGTTGAAGTTACTTCCTGGACCCACTTGCCAGAGACACACAGAACCTTCAGCATCACTCACACAACACTGAAATACACACATTCAAATACATAAAGACTAGTTAAATGTTATTCTGATAAGGCAAACACAATCAATCTTCCCCATAAATCATTGAATTGTAAGTTAGAATCACCTTGCCACATAGTTTATTTCATGCATTTGTTTACATAATAGGGAGTAATCAATGTATGATAAATTACGGCATTGAATACCTTATTTCCTTGGGCGTTGTAGAGAGTCTTGGTGACTTTAGGGAATGATCCCGCCTGTCTGAGAGATGTAAGAGCTTGTCCGTGACCCCACTCCCACATTCTGACACTACCATCAGCACTTCCTGTCACATCTACAAGAAAAACACAGTCCTGACAACGCGCTCAACATGGCAAATGTAAGATTGCTCACAAGACAATTGTAATATTGGTCTGTGATTCGCATTTTGTTTGTTGGATTGGGGTTTAATGTCGTAGTTAAGGGTATTTCACTTATATTATGATATAAGGTCCACTTCACAACCTTCCAACTGGTGTCAGATCTGATATAACATGAATCTCCGGTCAGTTGTGAGACTGGTCTCATGTCAACCATAAACTGGTCACAGGTCTGATGTAAGACTGGTCACAGGTCTGATGTAAAACTGGTTACCGGTCTGATGTAAGACTGGTTACAGGTCTGATGTAAGACTGGTCACAGGTCTGATGTAAGACTGGTCACAGATCAGATGTAAGACTGGTCGCAGGTCTGATGTAAGACTGGTCACAGGTCTGATGTAAGACTGGTCTCAGGTCTGATGTAAGACTGGTCACAAGTCTGATGTAAGACTGGTCTCATGTCAAATGTAAACTGGTCACAGGTCTGATGTAAGACTGGTCACAAGTCTGATGTAAGACTGGTCACAGATCAGATGTAAGACTGGTCGCAGGTCAGATGTAAGACTGGTCGCAGGTCTGATGTAAGACTAGTCACAGATCAGATGTAAGACTGGTCGCAGGTCAGATGTAAGACTGGTCACAGGTCTGATGTAAGACTGGTTACAGGTCTGATGTAAGACTGGTTACAGGTCTGATGTAAG
>JAVFBW010194809.1:0-10157 GCA_034783835.1 Mopalia ciliata
CAAGTGCCCTCGGCTGAAGCTGCGCTTCAGATTGATCGTATCATGATGGGTGCCCAAACTTTTACCCTGGATCAGGCCCTGTATATACCCTATAACTTCTGTAAGTTGGGAGGCTCTAATCTTGGGACAGGCCACAGAAATAACATGTTAGACCCCTTGGTAAAGCCTATTTCTCTGTCCCAACTGCTAGAAGTTATAGGATATATATATATATGATGAGTAAGATCTAAAGATTGGATTTGTTTTTCAGAAATGTGACAAGCCTGTAAATCCCTTATTTTTTTTAAAGAAATCACAACCAGCAGACCAGCACAAATTTCTATTTCTGCAGATAGAATCACCCCTTTTAAAGCTTGGGACCAAGGGATTATATATCATTAGTGAAATATCCCTATACGCTTCAAAGTAAAAAGTCAATCCTTCACAAAAGAATTAAGTTAAAGCAAGATACTTATTAAGTAAGTATTTTATTATGATGCTATGTACATGTATATACAAATCTTTTAAAAGTATAAAAATAGCTGTACAAATATACAATGAGGTGTTTTTCAATAAACAAGGGGGTTACTGCTGGGTGGTTATTGTTTTGGACTATTCCATTTCAATGTACCGCCCACAGATACAACTCTTCCCAGTCAAACTTAGAAGTACTTCTCGCTCATACAAGGGTTTTATGAACTTTCTCTATAAGTGAAACACCTTTAAGTATGGTATTAAACAGTCCTTTACTTCTAATGCTAGGCTGTCCCAGGTAAACATTTATCCAAAGTTAAAGTCATAATTGTCTGCATTTCTTCTTTCACACAAAATCCTCTCCTCATATTTAAGAGTAAATTTTTCTTAGTCAAGAACACAAAGTCTTGGAACTTTCAAATTTGTCAATTTTTGGGGTAGTGATAATCATCCTTAAATTATCAAAGTAAACCATGTTAATAAAAAAAGTTAATTGTCCTAGGAGATTCAATATTGACCATAGCGATCAGATTGTACTATGTTATGAGCAGAAAAAGCTGTATATTTGACCCTTGCCATCCTCCTCAACAACTGCAAACCTCTATCACACCCTTGGTAAAAGTGAGAATGCTCAACAAAACTGCCCTTATTAAGCAATATTTCCTTCTGAGTTTAAAACATCAGTTCTCATAAAACATGCAATTTCAGCTTTAATCAGTGTATGTTACATGATGACTATGAAGAGGGTGTAAGTCTTTATTGAAGGAGATATCTTTTGCTGGGGTAGTGTTTTATTAGCTTGCTCACTGTCAGTCCCGTATGAACAAATGTCAAAAATTATTAAATGCTAACTAACTTAAACCTTACTGTTTCTATAAATAGGTAACTAAATTCACCATTTGGTAAACAATTATTTGCTCTTCATTCTGTTCAGCCATCTTAGGTTGGTTTTTTTTTTTACAGAAAAGAGCCATTTTTCACAGTTACATTTAGGACGGATATTCAGCCATCTGTGGGAGTCACTCTGTACCATAGGTAGTCTATTGGGCCAAGTCAAAAGACTCTCAGCTAACAGCAATTTCCATATTGTACAACTGTATTATTTCAGTCTCCATAATCTACCTGGTAAATGTTTGCAGCTTCATGCAAGTTGCATCATCCAATCAGACTTTGCATGCTTAGTCCACATATGGCATTAACACATATGCTTGAGTGTTGATAAAAGTGGACAATGAGAGCCTCTGTTGAGTTTATTTCCTCCCCGATTTCATCAAAGATTTTAGCTGCGTTATTTCGTTTTCCTGTAGATGCTTTTCGACTGTAGATTCCGATAACTGTCAACAAAAATTCAAGTTTTAACAGTAAGTTACTGCCAAGAAGTCTAATTTTTTTTTTCAATTTATCGCAGTCACCACAAAATCATACGGCAATAGTTATTTAAAAACTTGTTTGCATTTCTAGTTTATTTTAGCAAGCTTAAATAGATTGTTTGTTTGTTTGATTGGTGTCATACTCAAGGTTATTTCACTTATATGATGACGGACAGAAATACAGAACATCACAAACAAATCTGCTTCCTGTTACCCTTTTGCTCTGTTAACACCAGGGCAACAGAAAGCAACCTCTTTTCTCGCCTCTTACCATCAGCCGAGGGAGTATTCTGCAGGGCCATGGCCCACCTGCTCCCTCACAGGGTAGCTTAAATAGACTAAAGCAAATCATTTAAATGTGCTAGTTATCTTCTGATTTTAGAAACACACTACAAAAACACCATGTAACAGTAAATCAATCTCACCATATCGAGGAGAATTTCCAGTTTCATTTTCAACAAGTTATTTTCTTCTGTTATTTGCTGGTTATGTTTTCTCAACTTGATGACATCCCTATGAGTGGAAACGCCAGTATCAGAATCTGAAACATAACAAAAATTCTTATCATTTTCCCCATTTTAAATAAAATTGCTGAATTGGCAACATTTTGATTCATCTCTAAATTTATGGCATTTAGCACTGTGGTTTATTTCAATGTTGGTATACGACTAACATAATTTTCCTTTCATATAGAAATAAGTTAAGGTGTCAAAAATTTATTTTTATAGACAAAAGCAAAAAATTTCTATAAAGAATCTACACAGGTACAGTACTTTTGATTAGATGACAGATTAGTTTGTTTGTTGGAATCCAGTTGTACATAGTTATTTAAGTCAATTAAGAACTAGGCAAAGTGTATGGCATCCCATTGTGTGAATCGAACCACCCTAGAAAACCACTGGCAACAAACACAAAGAGAGGGCAATCACAAGACCCAACACAGACACTAGTGATGCTCTTCCTCTGATAGATTAGTGTCTAAACTGACATTTATCACCAAGGGTTCTACTGATTGGAACTGTCTTTGAATTATGGATATGATCCCGCTCCAGTGTAGCTGAAATATCCCTCGGTGTGGTGTAAAACACTAAATTCTAATTAATCAATCAATCTAAACTTACACTGTGCTGAGGGGTTTAGCCAGAAATCGAAAGTATGGTGTCCAAAATGGTCATATTTGCATCATTTTTAAAGTAACTGGGAGGTCAATTTCATTTTAACAGTTTCTTTTTCTCCTGTATGTACATGTAAAAGTTTTAAAAACAGTGTTCAAATGATGCAACTGTTCACTTCAGAGTGTCTATTTGGACAGGTGGACAGACACTTGGCCATCCGAGGTCCATAAAGCCCATAAAAGATCAAAGTTCCAACTCTGAGAAATGACAAGATAGTGAAGATACACAAGAGGAAATCCCATGCGAATGCTGTTTGTAAAAATAGTCATGAAAGGATTTGAAAATTATTCAGTCTTTTAAGATCCGCATAATGCATAATGTATTGGTAGTCATTTAATGAATAGTATTGGTCGTCATTTGTGTGTATTATTTTTGAAAATGGCATAAATTTATGTTTAGATTTCCCTGAAAATCTTTAATCTCAACGATATAATTTTGCATCTTTCCAAGTTTGCACTTCACTCAAAAAATACCTTGAATCCATGTTCCATCTTCGAACGCGACTTCATTTCCTCCCAAACGTAACTTGACAGGTCCAAGCTCAAGACCAAACTCTTGCTTTGATGTAGAAGAATCTAGGTTCAAATTGGATAAGGACTGAGCTCTACGTGGTGGAGTTTTCTTGGGTGAAAACTTATTTGCAAAAGGAAAAGGCATCTTGCCCCTAAAACAAACAGGAATTTCAAAATTTAATTTATTGGAAATTGGCCTACAGTGGATTTTGAAGTAAGGCTAAATTGTGAATTGAGTAGACTTACCACCATATTACTGGTTTAATATACCAATGGAATATTTCTGTATCCTTTTATTAGGTAAACATGCCTAAAAAGTGGAAGTTACAGAAACTTTTACCAAAATTTCAAGCCTACTGTACAGTACGAGTGGAAGAGATGAAAATGGCGGGTTAGCAACAGATACCTGAACTGTGTTTTTGGCAAGGCTAATGGGCTATTTAAAGTCTCGATTGGAATATAAAATGCGCAGGTCTGTGCTGTTTGGGAGAATGGACAGAAGTCCCAGAACGGAGTCTCCCCATGGTTATGCAAACTTAATTTAGGAGGACCGAGTAATAGGTTTCCCAAACTGTTTGCAGTCTAGGCCTACATTTGCATTTTGCCACTGATTTTGACAAATTTTGTCATCCGATTATGAATGAAGATTGTATTTTTTAGCACTTTTATGTATTTAAAATATCAGCAAACCAAGGGAAAATGCAAATGTTAAGTTATGTCACAACATTTTTAAATGACCTATTTTAATGTTATCCCAGAAAAGCACAGACCTGAAAGTGTCCGGAAGATCAGTATATTAAATATTATTGGACAGAGCTTATTGAACCCTAGCCTTGTTTACATGACTGAGTGCTACCCCTCCCAGGGCTAATTGAACCCATAATAGATGCAGAGTTCTGTATCTCCGGTCGTCTATCATATCATGTAGGCTTATATCTAAACCCATAATTTTTTTTTCAACTTGAAATTACACAGTTATGTTCACTATAATTAGGTATATCTAAACATGGCTACATTGTATGGTAGGCTATTAAACATCACAAAAATTCTGCATCGTCAATACGGTCTTATGCGTTATTGACTAAAAACGTAACAGTTGATATTTGGGAAATTTAGTCAACACATGGCCTAGGTACTAAGAAAACCAATCAGTTGAACTTACATGGTTGCAGGTTAATCAATAAATTTACTGGGTATATATCACCAGTTGTAGGTCAGCCGAACAAGTGCTGTCTCTAATACTTCGGGAACCCAATAATCTTCATGACACTATATGTGAACTGTCACTACTTGTACATGTACAGTGTACACGTTGTCGCACAAACTGTCAAAATTACATGTACAGAGAGATCTGTTTGCTTCGACGTTATTGAAATGAACAGAGATGGTATGACACGACTCTCTCTGAGATAAAACTGTTTAATTACTCACCTGAACTGCAACTATATGGCTTAATTAAAAGAGACAAAAGCAAAAAATCCGCTCCAGATTGACAAGTTCTTTCTTGTTTGGTTTTGTTAAATTTTCCTGAAGACGCGATATGTTATATTTATAGCCGTAGAGTAGTACTATATAGTTTTTTTTTGTTTATTTTTTTGTTTTACTTTGTAGACATTTACGTACAGACAAGAGTTAAATTTCATGGGGTGCTTATGTAGAAAATAGCAAATTACTCTTTGCAATAAAACTTACAACAAATATTTAATGACGACAGTTTCGTATTATGTTGTTGCCACTGACAAGATGGCGGACTTCAATCGACTCGGTTCGCCTATGGAATTATGTGAAGAAACGTTGGAAGAAAGTACAAAAGCAATAGAACTTAGGAAAAAACATTTACAAACAAGACAGGGAACTAAATCACGTATCTTTTGATAAGTAACGTTTTCACTATTTCCCTTGAACTTCATTTGTGACTCGTTGTTAGGCACGCTATGTAGGCTAGTCCATGTATAGGTTACATTATATGAGGGTATATGATCCCCATTCTCCTACGATATTTTATAAGTGTTGACACATTTTTAGCAGATGGCTTTAATTTAAACTGTTTAGTTGGCTTCAAAATCATATATCCATAGGTGCCTATTAAAGGTCTCGGTAACAGTCATTTCTGATAATTTGTCGTCTGTATTAAACATCAAGTCATCAATATCTAGACCAGCGATTGTCCCTTTTAATGACTCCATCATGGGTCCATTTTGGTCAAAAAAACGTAACAAAGCTGGTGTTTTCGAATGGACAAAACCTGTCGACTGATGTGAATAGAGTCTGTTATGCAAATCTTACCTTCTTCCGTTTTAGACGGTATGATCCACTGAATCTGGTCGAATCTGAGGCGATTCAATAATTTTGACATTCGCCCATCTTGACAAATCTACCCAATCAACACACTGAAATGCGTCCCGTGACTTCAGACAGGATATAGCTGTATCGTCAATAAGGCGTAATCTGACTGCATTAACGATACCTGGATCTATCAATATCCAGCTGCACTTTTTTCTATTTCAAATACTTAGTAAGTTTCCAATGTTATAATGCACATGGGCAATCACCAAACGTGGCGACAATTTAAAGGGCAGTACATAACAAGTGAAATGCCGATGATAATTTAACAGAAAAGACTGTTTTAAAGAGACCTTATGACACTAGGCACCTAATAAGACTGAATCCAAGGCAGTGCAGCGCAGCTCCTAAGTAACTTCCAAACAATTCGGATATGCTGTTACGACTTTGATACCTGCAGACATGGCCAGAAGAAATGTCATTTACGGTTAACTCGAGCAAGATTCAGCAAGAGACTGTCTCATTTTTCTGTGTCTTTTTTTATATGTTAAATTTTCTTGAAAATGGGTGTGTATTCCCTAATGCCTCCATGGCTTTTGCAGGCTGTGGCTTAGTGGAAGCCTGTGTGCTAACTAATCCTGATTCTATGTACTGCTCACTGGATTGACTCCTCCTGTCGACCATCATGTATATGATCGAGTCACACATTGTGGCTCTGGCAATCACAGAGTAATTTTCACGAGGTTTCCTCTCGGTTTACCACTGTAATGCAGTGTGAAGTGGACAATCCGTCATGTAAGTGAAGTACTCTTGAGTACGGCATTAAACCTCAATCATACAAAACCATGGGATTTGCAGCCACCAGGACTCCTCTCCGACTGGCTAAGTATGTACTGAATTCTTCCTTAACCAATGTAAGCTTTTATGATTGGATCAATTGGGGAGATTAACAAGAAAATTATCAAGTTAGACAGAAGATTACAGAGGTATTCATTACTGATCGCAGAGAGCAGGGCTTCAGATCATGATGACTGCGAAGTGGGATCTTCAACTGGCAGGGAAAGACAGAGAGCTGACCTGATTGGTATGTTCATGACCAAGCTTCTTATACCTCAAAATTATGTAAACCTGTCATCAAACTGTTTTGTTTTTTTCCTCCCTGTTTTTTAAATTTTTTTATTAAACTATTGCTATAGCCCTATTCTGTAATCATCCTTACAAATATGGGTAGATAAACATCCCATGATATTATGATAAATTAGATTTCTATCAACCCCCTCTTCTATTTGATTTGTCTTTGCAGAGAAGGAAAGGAAAGAGGTCAATCAATTTGCAGGGATGTATTGCGTAAAGTCAAGTAAGTGACTGTCTATCATTCCCAAAGTGAATAAACTTTACCACGGCTCCACATATATTTCCCTTTTTACTGTGAAAACAAAAATGTTCGTTGATTTTTCTCAGAGGTAATATGTTTATTTATTGCTGGAATTTCTGAATCTTGATAAAAACTACATGTGTAAGCTTTCATAACACTGATCTCCTCTGTACCTGTATTTTCATCTTATGTTGTTTTCAACTATGGTTTTTTTTTTTTTTTTTCTTATAGCTTTTACTCCAGGATTAAGCGAAAGGGCCAGGAATATTTCTAAAATTAGTGTCAACCAAAATAAACAAGTACCTCAGGTATGGCAATATTGATTTTCACCAGTTCTTAGAGCATAAAAACATGTGAGTTATTTCCTCAATACTGTTGAATGGCATGTCAGTCATTATCAATATAGGGTATACCCTAGGGAAATAAGCTACTAGCCCTGAAATATTGTATTGTTATACAATTTTATTAACTTGTTTTATTTAGAATTTTGTTATATCTGTAGTGTGAAATGTTTGATTTTGAAGATCCTGTTGAATATTTGAAATGAATAAACCTTTGATAAATAATTAAGATAGTGTTCTACTTGGGAGAAGATTACACACTACTTTACCATTTATAGCATCAACACAGATCATGAGTAGTTTGCTATCAGATGATTGTACTGACAAAGCAGTCATAATCGACATAGGCTATACTTAAACAAAAAGCCTAGGAACATTGGCTACTTCTTGTTAACTGGTATTACTATGTAGGGTATGCTGAACAAAAACCCTAGGGTAATTTACTAATTACCTACTACATGTATCGTAACTAATAGCCCGGAAATATTTTATTGCTATACAAGTTTCTTACCTAGTAACCATACTGTTATGACAAGTCTCTATTCTGATAAAAAAAAAAACGTCTCCATAAATTATTGCTTCATTCCGAGGAACCCTGTGAGGGAGCGGGTGGGCCATGGCCCTGCAGAATACTCCCTTGCCTTCCGCAGTCGATCGTAAGAGGTGAGAAAATAGGTTTCTTTCTGTTGCCCTGGTGTTCACAGAGCTAAAGGGTAACGGGAAGCAGATTTGTTTGTGATGTTCTGTATAATAGTATTTGTGTCCGTCGTCATATAAGTGAAATACCCTTGAGTACGACGTTAAACACCAATCAAACAAACAAATCATTCACAATTCAGATTTAATTAATATTTTTATTATCTTTTTAGACTGCAAAAATTGCGAAAATCAAGCAAATAGCATATTTCAATATATTTTCGAGCAATTACGCTTGTTTTTCCTTGTTATATATTTACATTCCGTATATGTCACATATTTATATGTTTAGCGGACCTTAAAAAAACAGCTATTAAAAGTTATCGCAAAAGAGAGAGACTCTCATGAGCTATCTATCGCCATAGTAATTAATGCACGTGCGCATTGACAACCGTTAAGCTCACCAGTTTTCCGGAATCTTTACGAAAATGGACGAATGAAAACAATACGAGTACATGAGTTTATGTGGATTGGGCCTGGATAAGGCTGAGCTTCATATACCTGTATATTGTAACCCCATAACATATTATATATATATTTATGAAATGTTTTTCAAATCGACATGTACAAATTCCTTTAGATTGAATACTAAAGGAAAAATGTACATTTCCATCACATCATATCGCATACAAAACACACTTGTATGGATGTCCAATTACGTTATTCCTAAGAACAAATTCCAAATGTTCACTGATATATATATATAATATTCCGTTTATTAAAACTATATTTGCAGACGAAAACAGTAAACTGTTTCATGAGAAATATGTGGAGTTGATATGAAGCAACATTTCCCAAAATATTTGGGAAATTCTTCCACAATGTGGAAATAACGTATAACATAGGCTGTATGTTAGGTTATAACGAGGACACTAGACTAATTTTCATGCAAGGGGAGAGCCACTTTCTGCAGTTTTGTTTTTATAGCCTTTCAGATCAACAACGGATCTGTTTCAGATCAGAAAGGTTGCTCTAGGCAGACCAGCTTGCAACAAAGAACTCCCACATCTTTTGTCGCAGAAAATATGCAATACAAGAGCTCATCCAATTTCCCTGATTCGCCCGGAAAGGTCAGTCGTGGGTGTCTAATATCCGTGACATTTTCAAAACGGTTGGCAAAATATGTGTTGGTAGTGTTATTAGTATTCTCGTTTATGTTAATAATCTGTAAAAAAAAAACAGGCTCTTAACACAATATACTATAACGTAAATAGGCATTAACGTAGAAATAGTACAAATGTTCTTCCATCTTGTCGTGCATATTTGGTTTGCATGGTATTTGGCTCCATGCCGTACGTTAGGGATAACGTTGCGCTTCTCATACGGAGGAGTTTCAGTCCAACGTGCGACTGTAGCGTTTTCCGATGTTAACTCCTTAGTATCTTGTTAAAGTAAGTTCGTTTAATCTACATACATATGGCGATCAACCAGATAATCTTTGCCCAAATAGTGTTAAAAGAGGCAATAATTACACTGTCCTATCTAATTGTCGAAATATGCTGCATATTCTTTCCTCTTTAGAAATACGAGTCAATAGGGTTACATTATACAAAATACCGATAAAAAAGTATTGGGATACTAATTAATTCACAGCATTGTGTGCTTTTATAGTAGATAATATAGAAATAGCAGCATGGCTGTCTAAGGTATTTTTTATGCAGAAAACTATCTATTTATTACTTTTTGTTATTAAGGACACTGATAATTGACCCATTTAAATGGGATGCATGAGGCAGACACAATATGTGTTTACTTTAATTTCACACTCATAAATTTCTTAATATTTTCTTGAAGCTTAACACAAGAGATATTATTATTATTATTAGAGGTAAATGCGTTGTCAAAGATATCATGACACACAGCACACGTGCACTAACATGCAGTTCGTGCGAGCATACATCAAGTATAAAACATGTTTCCTTGTGTACCTAGCCAGGTGACCTTATGAGACA
>JAVFBW010194820.1:0-10156 GCA_034783835.1 Mopalia ciliata
GTGTAGGGTCCCTACGCCAATGATCACGTAACAGACATATTACGGCTTCACAGAATTACTGCTAAAAACACACAATTGTTGATGGTTTATATATAATCAGATCGAAAAAAAGAAAAAATGAGCAATCACAGGTCTACATATTGTCGTTCTTTTCTGATATTTTGCCCGAATAATATCGTAATTTGTCCGAATTTTGCCCGAAAAAAATAGCCCCCCCCCCCCCCCTGTCCCGCCGTCCCCTACGCCTTTGAGGACACCGTGGGATTTTTGAGATATTTAGAACGGAGCAAGTTTAGGGCAATATAATCTGACCACCCTTTAAAAAAATAAATAGATAAAGGCCACATATATGCAAATGTAGGCCTATGTTTGAAGTCGATCGTCGTTTGGACGATCACCATGTATTTTGGACATTAACTTAATACTAAACGTCGGAATAACCAGAAATCATCATCAACTAAACCGTTTTCTCAGTTATTTGGAGTTTATATTAAAGTAAAACAAACACAATTAATTAAAAAAGTACAGATCAAAGGAGACAAAATGTCCTTAGTTTAATCCTTTCTATACTCGCGGCCATAGTGTCGACTTGCTTTCACTTTGAATAATTAAATATTACCAGAAAAAAAATTAAGCTTTATGTGAGAAGCTACAGTGTATTTAAACAAAAAGACCGTTTGGTTAGGTCGTTTGCTGGAAACAAAAGCATTGCTTCGGGCCTACATAAATCAATAACAACCAATGATATTGACTGTCATTTATAGATTATGGTGAAAATAAAGATGCAAAACAATAGAGAATCCGAAGAAACAACGGTAAAGAAATATAGTAGACAGACTAAACTTGACTATAAATGATGTAGAGTTCCTAAATGTCGTCAGTCATCATTTATCATCTGTATGTATACGCCGTAATTGAAAACTTCATTATCATTGTGTCCATACGACAAGATATCTCGTTTCTTTGCACAATATATCTTGGTCCAATACTTCTGTTTATCCCCACATCACGTTGATGAACACCGGCAATATATATCGTTTCTTTGCACAATAAATCTTGGTCATATACTTCTGTTTATCCCCACATCACGTTGATGAACACCGGCAAGATATATCGTTTCTTTGCACAATATATCTTGGTCCTATACTTCTGTTATCCCCATTGATGAACGCCGGGAGAGAAAAGTCCGAGACAAATGGAAGAAGAGTTGGGTATTTTTTTTACTAGAGTTAGCTTAGTATATTTTTCTTTCTCAATTGAGAAAAGGAAAATTATAATTAAATACCGATAATATTAAAATAAAATCTAATTTCATGTATACAATAAATTTAAAGAAAAAACATTGTATTTTTAAGGCTTACATAAGAGTCAGATAAATATACCTATTTCTCGTTATTTGGCCGAAAGTTACACGTCATAACTTGTAAACTAGTTCCAGGTCTAAAAGGCCGCATCTGCTGTTGCTCAAATACGGTTGAGCAGGAATTGAAAAGGAACTAGAAATCGGCAACATGGTTTGCATGCAGTAGATAGGGTAGGCCTATCCGTTTTCTTTTTTACATTTGTGTTTTGGTTTTGAAAGCTGAACGGATTGAAAGCCCAATGATTGCTTCTTATACTTTCAACTTTCGAAACAAACTTTCTACACCCGTGCCACCTCTCATATTATGCTTTAACGCTATACTGTACAGAATATCGTCTTTATCCCCAGTATGAGAACATGGGAATAGCTGTAGACGTTTATTTTACTTTAGATTCCACCTTCCAACTCTAACCATTTTCCCGTAATCTCAATTAAGTTACGATCTCCAATAACTTACTGAATTCCACGTATGTCACCAAAAAAAGAAAAACAAAAAGCCAAACAGACTTACGAAAGATTCATATTGATTGTTTTTCTTAATAATTACATATAGTTAATACAAAAACCGAAACCAACAAAAAAACAACAGTGTTGCGTGGTTTCACTAAATTTGAATTTTCAAAATGGCAGATTCATGTGATTTCGACTGTTTAAGTGTAGAAAACCTAATACGCCGACTACATTGTGGTACATACTATATAGAGTACAATTCACAGCTACCGATATTGTTTCGCCATCTCAACAAGGGCACGATTATCCTTTAATTATTAAAGAAATATTTTTATAGCTAAAACGATAACCGAGAACAATAAACAATGTAATGGGTTTCAGGACTACATAGTGACACGCACATCTGGTGTCCAATAGTTGTACGTCATGTCGCGACACAGATGCAAAATTGTGAAAGGCGAAATTGATTTACTTAACTTGAATCTGGGCAATTCAACATAACAAAAACAATGCCTTCTCATCAGCCATTGATCTTATATACTAGTGAAAGAAGAAGAGAACCAGGACACGATTTTATAAACATGACCAGTGTGCAGAACCCGTCTTGTTTTTTGTGCCGGCTAAAAAAGAGGAAAAGCTGAAGCACAGTGACGTCATTAAAATTGGACGACGGCAGTTTCAACAAGTGTCTGTGTACGCTCTTCTTCCATTCTAAAACAGCAGGCCCTATACAGGATACTCCCCCAGCTTCCTCGGTTGATCATAAGAGCGCGAAAGAGGCAGCCGGTTGACCGTGGTTTGCGTCCCGTGTCTGAGAGAATGAGGTTCTGGTGACTGAGGGGCAATTTTGCTGGAAATAGGGTGTCACGGTGCTCTATATTTTCCTAGATGGGTGGTCAGATTGGCCGGGTCCGACCAATCGGCTTGTTGCCGACCTCTGAATGACCCAAGATTAATTTCCATAGTAATTGCTGGCCCTTCTGATTGCATTCCTCCCAACCCTATTAATTCTGGTAAAAAAATGCTGAAATTAGTTTAAACGAAAAAATGAAAGGCAATTGGCCAATATATTTAGTAATAATAAGCAACGGTGAAAACAGTTCCGTAACCATAAATATAGACGTTTGCGTTTAATAAAACTCTAGGCTAATAACTACGGTACTGCAGGAACTCTTAAAAATGTAAGAAAAATGAGTTCTGGGAAATTCGATGGAATGTACAAGACAGCATTAGGTACTTAGTTTATAGAAACTTAGGTACATTTTGGAGTTAACAGTAGCTGTTACATCTCATATATCTCTAAACAGAACTACGGGGGTCATTCGAGACAGAGGTCTGCGCCTAGCTCAGTGATCAAGGTATTGCGAATGTTAAGCGCTTTACAACAAGAAAAAGTGGTAACATCTTAAAACTAAATACTTAGCTAATTACTTTTGATTCAACGACAGTGCCAGTCCACATCTACAATGATCTTTACATGATGAGGGTAGATACTTTCATCCCCAACCCAACCAGTTGTTTCCAGTTTAGAGGTGCTTTGGTATGCTTTCGTTTCTCAGAAGAAGGCCATGATGGCTTCGATTGCAGATTTTTCAGATTTGTTTATTGTTCTCTGGCCCAATAATGGGCATAGAACATACATACAGACATTGTTAAATGAGACGATACAGAACATAAATGGCAAACAAAGGTATAATACATTTTTCGCACAGCCGTTCTTCTAGTAGTGTATTGTTCCATCGGCCAGTCTCTACTATAGTAAATAGTGGTTGGATGTACGGAAATATAACATTTTTGAAGATTATCGGATAATAGAACCAAGTATTTCTCGAACTTAAAATGGATTCTAATATATATTCATATATTACTCATACCAATGCTATTCAGAATAGAGTTGACTGACATTGTCCAGTTAAATACGCATCGGTTCAAATTAAGTGCTTTTAACAATATGTAGGATATAGCTTAGTCATTTTGTCAGAAACCAGACTTCCCCAGAATTTCATAATGCGTTGTTGCCTAATTGCTATATCGAAAGGGAACCTAACGAGTTCGCCAAAAACCATATACCTAGCTGTTGATTTTCATACTTTCAGAATAGTTTTTAAACATTTGACTTCTTTTCATACAATACTGATTATGTTACCTGTTCCTCATATATCACAACCGAATAACAACGTAGATAAGACGGTTTGATCGAATAGCTGTAGCAAATAGTTTAGTGACAGTTCTAAGTTTCTTTGTTTTATTAAGAATGCATGAAAAGCTTTTGTCGCTTTATCCATATCATTTTGAATACAATAGGTGAAGTTTCTGTTGAGCTTACATAGACGCCCAAATATTTTAAATCCGTAACAATATCTATCGTATCATTACCGATTCTAAATCCATGATTATACTTTGGTCTGGAACCAAAGAAAACAATCTTGGTCTTCGGTGCGTTTATGGAAAGTTTCCATTTTGTACAATAATCAAAGAAAACATCAAGGGAAGACTGAACTTCTGACTCATTTGCAGCCAGAATGGTCGTATCATCTGCATAGAGGAGAACAAACAGTTTTAAGAATATACTTAAATAATAATAGACTTTATTTCAACACGGACAAGCTATCAGTACAAACTGTTTTTCATAGTAGCCATGAGCTGTAACAGGAGAAAAAATATATTAAACTAACAATATTAAGAATAAGATTTTTGTTGTTGTTATAAAAACAAATTTATGAAAGTAAATAACATCAATATATGAATACACATGCTAGATAAGAAGAATATACATATACAACTTTGCTTATTATAGTAAGTTAAGAAGAATATGCATCAGCAAAAATCGTTGCACAAGCTGGGTTGAAGACATTTAAGGTTTTACTGTTCCTAACGTTTTATGGCAATACGTCCCAGTGATTTGCAGCACTGATAACTAAAGACATTTGACGTAACACTGTCCGAGAAAAGGGCAAACAAACAGTTAAATGGTCAGTATTCCTTGTATTTCTGGAAACTTTTACATTAAATAAGCCTTTTAAGTACGAAGAACTTAATCCATTTAAGCACTCGAAAACAAGTACACATTCACGATACATGACTGTATTTAAACGGTAGCCATTTTAACGTTAAGAATATTTCAGATGAAGGAGAATAAATATCACAGTCAAGGATCAGTCTGGCCACACGTTTCTGTAAGCGTTCAATGCGCTGGCAATTTGCTTGAGGCGTGTGACCCCTAACAGTCAAGCGATAATATATGTGGGGTAATATAAAGCAATTGAAAAATAAAATTCTTGCTTGATATGGTAAGTATTAACAGATATTTTTCAGTAGGAATAATTTAGATGAAATTTGTTAACAAACATTTTTCCAGGTTATTATTTATTGTTACTCCTAACAGCTTTTCATTAGCAGTTTCAGAGAAAATTGACAGACAGCTTATTATTAGATAAATGGGGACGTTTTTGTCTGGTTGTCGCCAGTATAGACGTAGTTTTATCAGTATCAACTGTCATTTCGGTGACATTACACCATTCAATGATATCTTTGGCAGTAATAATTAGTTTCTGATTTAGTTCTAAAACAGTTTTGCCAGTTTGCGAGAAAGTGGAATCATCACCAAATAAAGTTGTATTTCCATTTTTGATATACAGTGGTAAGTCATTGAAATATAACAGAAAATGAAGAGGTCCTAAAATCGACCCTTGAGGAATACCCCTTTGAATAACCAATTTATCTGACTGGTGACCTTTAAAAGTTACAATGTGATTTCTGTTGCTAAGGTATGATCCCATGAATGAGATAAATGGTAGATCACAATGGTACACTGGTAATTTTTGAACAAGAACAAGATCAAAGGCCTTGCGCAGATCTACAAAATTTGTACCAACAAGAAGCTCTTTATCAATGGCAGACGTCCAAGAATCGATCAGTTTAGTTAGTGTAGACTGGCAAGAGTGGCCACTCCAAAAACCTGATTGACTGGGGGTGTAAAAAGGGAATTTCCCTCAAGGAATAGCGACAATGCATTATGTATATGGCAGGAAGAATACTTATAGGTCTATAGTTATTAAAATCATTTGCATTACTCTTTTTAAAAAGTGGTACAACTTTAGCAACTTTCCATATATCTGGGTAAGTGCTGGACGATATACATCTGTTAAGAATAAAGGTAATACTGTTAGCAAGAAAAGGGGCACTTATCTTTAAAAAATTAGGATGCAGCCCATCAAAGCCTACAGATCCAGTAGACTTCAGTTTGTTTAACTCACCATTCTTTTCTTCAGCTATTTCAATACATTGCCATTGGTGACTATACATTCACCTCTCGATATCATTCAGGAAGAGTGAGAATAAGAGGGGAAATAAGCTATCATCTTGTCGAACACGGACTTCAAATGGGAAGAAGGGAGACAATCCATCTAGTAATTTGACACAGGATTAAACTCCCTTATGCATGTATTTGTACAACCGTAAGTAGATTGCCTAAAGCTCATTCCTTCACCACGTATTTTATTCCAAACGATCTGTGGAATCAAAAGCCTTACTTAAATCTATAAACGCACAGAAGAGCTTTTTCATTCTTTTCTTAAAGACATCGTTTAAGGAGTAATGTGAAAATATTATCTAAAATTGAAAACTGTTTTCTAAACCTACTAGCTTGACATTCAGAGGGACTTTCATTGACCTGTAAAAATTGTGTTAGCAATGCCAGACTGTAGAATATCGAAGAAGTCCACATATACAGGTTACGTGTATTCAATGGTAGATATAACATATTCATTTATTATGTTGTCTAATCCGGATGCTTTAAATATTGTTATGGAGTTTTTTTTTTAACTGTCTCGCTTATCTCGTCATTTGTAAATAATCCGTCCAGCGAATCAGGGACTAACTTTTTGTAAATAATCCGTCCAGCGAATCAGTGACTAACTTTTTGTAAATAATCCGTCCAGCGAATCAGTGACTAACTTTTGTCATCGCTGTTTGTCTCTCTCTGAAACGCGGTATTATCTAAATTATTGTTCGAATTACATTGTTTAAAATAATCAATCAATTCACCTTCAGGAATCAGGAGCATCGATATATTGAAGACTTTTTGTTAAATCTGTTTATATATTTCCAATATTCCTTTGGGTTACCTTTTCTCAGGTTTTGTATTTCTGTCCTAGATTCGCGTCTATACAGGTTAAATGATTCTCTTAATGTACTTTCATAATTTTTACTAGCACTCCCTATAGGATTAGTTTATTTTCCTGCCTTTTATTTCGATTATAGTTTGACTTTACTTTATGACATGCTTTTTTTTGAGTTGTCAGTTAGAGTCAAACCATACTTTATGTTGATTATGTTTTGTAAAGCCCTGCTTTCACACTGCGATGCGATAAAACTGACGGCGACTGATGACACCTGAGCGTTTATGTCACAAAGCACCCCTCACGTCAAAGATTAGATGCAACTCACTGGAACTAGTCAGTTGATCCAGTCGTTGGAGAGCTTATGTCACTTGCGGTTGCTTACGATCAGTTGCAACTGGACGTAAAAAGTAGAACATGTGCGATTATCTGGAACTGGACGGCAACTAGTTTCCGATAGACGCAGTAGAGACGCAGATGCGATTATGTTACATTCAAAGCAACGGCTAATTAGTTGCCGTCGATCGTCAACTGGTCCACTGGAACTGATCGGAACTAGTTCTCACTCGACGTAACTGCGAAATAAGCTAGGCTTTAGGCTTATCCTTCCATTTAAGTCTAATCCCAAATGTTTTACCTACAGATAGAATTAATATGGAAGATCACAGAAGTTATTAGGCTACCCTGGTTTTCTATTAGGCTACATGTATTCCAATAAATCCAATCTCAGTTAAGTCACAACACCTGACCATGAATAAATTCAGATGTTGGATTTTCCATACTGACAGAGTGTTTTAATTGTTCTTTTACTGCTATAGCAATCCCACCTAATCTCCTTCAATATAGTTTTCTATTATTGAAGTAGATCGAGTTTGTAACCTGTGATATTAAACACATCAGTATCATCAGAAGTCTATCAAGTACTTGATAGACTTCTGGTATCATCTGTTTTCGTTTCCACATATAACGGATAAAGAAAGTACAACAGATAAGTTCATCCCCAACCCAAAAAAGGTGCTACCAGTGTTAGAAGTTCAGACACGGAAAGAAACAGTGTAGATGTGTTTAGTTTGATTTCGTTTATATTACTATAAATGGTGACGGCTTGAACAAACACATATAGTAGCACGTACCCGGATGAGATCTGCGAGAAGCAGCGCCATCTACAAGTCTTGGTTAACTTCAAGAAAACTTTCATAATTTTTGTTTTTCGAAATGGCTTTAAATTTTTAAAAAGCGTGTATGCTAAATTATACGTTCAATGGACTGCAACCAGGAAGCTATTATTTTAAAGCGTTGCTGTCGGTGTTGTTTAGCTAGATGATACTTAAAATTATCAAGAAGGTCTTTTTAGATCGATCCATGTGAGAAAGAATCTCTAAAACAAATCAACGGAGTTTCATTGATGACAACAACAACATGCATGGCCATATAGTGTTTGGAGAAGACTTAGATTAGTATCTACAAAAATAGTTTAGCATGTGTACAAATTTCGATAAAACTATCTTATATGTCATTTTCTCTATTCTGGCATTGTCACACAGTGAGTATTTAGCATATTTTTTATGTTTACATTTCATTTTGTTTTTGAAACAAAGTGAGATTAGATGTACTGGTATGTATATGGCGTCCTGCCATGGGTCTATCTGACTATCCCTAATCGTCTTCATTGCAACCGGCCCCAGGTATATAACAAATGCAAGTTGATATCAGTAGGTTTATTATTTATACATAATGAAATACAATATAATATGTTATATGTACAGTACTTACATATGATATGGGCACCGGTGCAAACACAGCATGTTAAATACAGTGGCCATGAGAAAATGAAACACAAATAGAATTCAGCATTTTAGTCAACTGTTGTTTAGTGCCTTATAAGTACAAAATGTGAAGTAGACTTGATGTGGATTGTGTATTTAACACAAGTAAGGATTTCATTTTGTAAACTATTCCCTCTCACTCTTTATTAGTTTACATGTGTAATTGTAACTGAGAGAGTTGGTGATATTCCGTTATTCCAGGGGCATCAAGTGTTTGCAACACAACAGAATGGATTGTGCCAGTCAACAGTTGGTGTGTTGGTCCTACTGCAAAACTTAAGGACCCAGGACTTTTTATTGAAACGGAGCTCCACAGGGATGAAGATATTAAGGGAGTGACACTCTTGCCGGTAAACGACCCCAGCCTTGTCAACCACTTTCTGAGGGGTTTTATGATCAGTTACACAAGGAACGCAGACCAGACATATTGGGAGTTTTATAAAGAGAAGGAAACTGAAAATGATGCAGAGGTTGTTAAGGTACGGCAGTGGAATTTTCTTCGAATTGAACAAACCGATATTTATAGTCAGAAAGTATTAAATGTCTCAATAAATTTCCAACACAATTGTCAACAAGGAATATAAAGTACTGCAGTTTACAAAAATGGAAATACAAGAATCACATGTTACATGTTCTTTTTTTTTACCCTTTTGGTGTATCACATGCTCCACAGTATTATTTTTTAAACCTCTTTTTGTGTAGAAATTGCGGATTGATAAAAATGAGAATTAACAATTTGGAAAAAATAAATTTTTAATTCTTCACAAGTATATCAGAAGGTAACTGGTTTAAGCTAAACAATTATCCAGGAATAAATCATTATTCCTTATTACTATATTTATCATTTAACACTTATTTACCAATTTATGGTTATCTATCGTTTGTACAGCTATGTATATTAACTAAGTACCTTCATTGTGTTGGTTGGAGGGAGCTTCATGTTGTCCTGGTGCTCTCAGAGCGTCCTGTATTTGTCCCGTCCTGTCTTTGTTTGTTGCCAGTGGTGTCAAGGTTGGTTTCCTACTTTCCTTCACCCATTGGGCTGGTATGTCATCATATAAGTGAAATACCCTTGAGTACAATGTTTAACATCAAACAAACAAACATCAAACAAACAAAGCATTGTGTTGGTTTTATTGCAGTACTTCATTGAGAAAGGCTCATCAATTCTATTTAAGTTTTAGTTATTAATTTAATAAGTGTATATTTTCCCTAAATGTTGTTGCTAGTGGGAGCTTACGCTAAAGTGAGCATACATAAAAAAAGTGTCCAATGGCAATAATTATCTTAAGGACTCTACCGCTAGTCAGGAGTAAAAATTGCGACTCTTATCTTTTCGTGGCTTTTGCGGTTATTTCCAAAGGATGATTATATTAACATCATATATATTTAGAAAG
>JAVFBW010194831.1:0-10155 GCA_034783835.1 Mopalia ciliata
GCATGCTTCATCAAACACAATCAACCAACCAACCAACCATCCAACCAACCAACCAACCACAAAGGGAAAGAAATGCGTTAAATGACAGCCACCCTCTAACTAGTAGAGCATTCGACTGCAGATCGAGAGGTCCCCAGTTCGTCCCTTAAAATTTTTGCTTTATTTCTAGCCGTTATTTGTAGCACTTCATCGACAAAAATGACTGCATATTTAACTATAACCCTCTTTAAACACGGTATTGAAATGAAACAAGCATGCATTGTGTTAAACAAGAGAAGCTTTAATCTTTCCACTTAAGGGTCAAATTTTAAAAATATAATTGTGAAAAACGTCCGGTAATAGTTTCACATGAATCATTCATTTATCGATCGTTTGGTTAATTAATTGATTGATTGATTGATGTTTATTTTCAAGTTTATTCACCAATAAAATATAATACAGATCGAAATCAGCAGTCGCAATTAAAAATAACAATGAATACTGAAACACAATGGCAAAATAAATTTTCTTAGCAGGACATTTTTATATGATGATTGTATTTTAAACGATTTTTCGTGCTTGACTTGTTGAGATTGTATACGGCTCTCTGAATAGGCATATACTTTCTACATGGCAATATTTTAAATTTAACTGAGTTATGTTAACGTATAGAAAGGCTTTCTCCCACAGTCATTTAGATAGTGTAACATAAATAACTAAATATGGCGGTTTTGAAAATTGCATAGTGATGTGATCATTAGCTTATATGGGGGTATAGCTCAGTGGTAGAGCATTCGACTGCAGATCGAGAGGTCCCCGGTTCGAACCCGGGTGTCCCCTTAAATTTTGTTTTAGTTCGAACTATTTGTAACACTTCATTGACACAAATGACTGCATATTTAACTATACGCCTCTTTCAACACTGTATTACAATTAGACAGGCTAAACAAGAGCAGTCTAAACCTTTAAAATTTAGTAATAACTAATCGAAATTATAATTGTGAAAACGTCAGGTAATAGTTCCGCATAACACAAGGCTTTATGGATTACAACTTCTAGTTTATTAAGGGTTATGTTTAGTACATCATCTTCTAAATGCCTCTTAAACAAATAGTTTCACATGAATCATTCATGAGATCGTTTGTATAACTGACTAACGGACTGACTGTGACTGACTGTCCGACCGACCGACCCACCCGACTGATCGATCGACTGAAAGTATACCATTCTGAACAGGCTTATAAAGCCTACCTGGTAATATTGTTAAATTTCAACTTAATAAGGCTAATCTTTCGAACTGTTACTCTGTAGCAGACTTACTGGTCTGATAATTGCATTGTATTATAATCTTAATTATTGATATGCTTACATATACGAGCACCTGGGGATATAGCTCCGTTCGAACCCGGGTGTCCCCTAAATTTTGTACTTGATTTCAAACCGTTATTTGTTGCACTTCATCGACCAAATTCTCATTTCTTTCATTTACGGATCGGTTGGTTAATTGATTCATTGATTCATTCATTTTTTATTCCCTTATAAAATGTAATACAAATCGTCATTAGCAGTCGTGATTGAAAATAACAATGAATACTGAAACACAATGGCAAAAGCAATGTCGTTGACATTATTGTTTACACTGGATCACGATACGTGGCCGATACATTTGGAAAAAGAATTAAATGTCTCTGAATTTGGCGGGAGATCTCAGATGAATAGAGTTAAACGACTGCTTGGCACCACCAAACTGCTGTCTATTTGTTCGATTTAGTTTCATCATTTTATTCTTGATTTTCACATGAAATCACTAAAATCACATGGTATCGTTACATCATCGTTTATTGTGAAAATATGTCCAAAAAAGTATTGAATCCAGCGAATTTCCCCTACAATAAACGGAAAAGCTTGAAATTTCAATGAAAGTTAGTTGTCGGGCTTAAAACCACAGAGAGCTTGATATATCCCGTGGATAAAGAAATATCGATTATTGCGTGATGACTGAGAGTTGAAAATTCTATTAATATAAACATTTATATTTTAAACTATTTGAAAACAAGCCATTCGGCTGATTACCAAACTATGAACAAATAAAGCAATGCAAAAATGACATAACAAAACATTCATTCATTCATTCATTCATTCATTCATTCATTCATTCATTCATTCATTCATTCATTCGTTCGTTCGTCCGTTCGTCCGTTCGTCCGTTCGTTCATTCATTTATTCATTCATTCATTCATTCATTCATTCATTCATTCATTCATTCATTCATTCATTCATTCATTCATTCATTCATTCATTTATAAATCAATACATCATACATTAAGGTTCACAACTGTAACTTGGGTTTATATATAAATGTTCCTTTAGAAGTTGAATGTTCCTCCACAGCCGACAGCATACACCAAAGAAACTCCAGCTGTGCACCCTGTCGCAAGGACTTTTGGAACATCATCGGCATTAACCGTATAAAATGTAGCAATGAACTGAATTACTAAGACATGTTGCAAAAATTTTATAGATTTCAGGATTTATCGCGGGATGTGACAGTATCTACCCAAAATTCGCCAAGAAATTTATATAAAATACAACTACTTGTAAACAATTGTTTGGCGGGAATAAAGTCCTGAGCGGACTTGTTTTATCCCAAGATGATTTGTTGTTGTTGAAAGTAAGTCATTATACAATTTAAAAAAAAAAAACGTGAGCAACTTATTGAGTTCAAATATATTCAGAATTTTTTAGTTTTTTGAAAATAAGCTCAGTATGCTGGTATTAGGAGGAGAGGGTAATTATTCGGGGAACTCGTTTTTGTACTAAGAAGAGAGGTTGAATATGGGGTTAAGGACGATTTCGTTATATGAATTCAAATTATAGAAAGCTAAACTTTTGTTGAGTAAGAAATTTTCTTCGAAGGACATTTTTAAATGTTGATTCTATTTAAATTGATTTTTCGTGGTTGACTAGTTAGGTACGTATACGACTCTGAAAAGGCATATAATCGCTACATGGCAATATTTTACATTTCAGCTCTATTATGACAATGTTAAGAAAGGTTTTCTCCCACAGTCATTTATATAGTGTAACACATTAGCTGCGATAAATATGGCGGTTTAGAAAATTGCATAGTACTATATCCTTAATTAGTGATACGCTTATCGTTTATATAGCAAAGTGGTAGAGCATTCGACTGCAGATCGAGAGGTCCCCGGTTCGAACCCGGGTGTCCTCCGAATTTTGTACCTAATTTCCTATGTAGCACTTCATCGACACAAATTGGAAAATTTGTATGCTTTCGATAAAATCGTGTCAGAATTTTTCTTTGTATAAGTGGTTGCTCTCGTCAAAATTATATCAATATTTTATAGCTGCAGTGACTGGATGTAATTGAGTCCTCTTTAATACCTCGTTAGATACAATAATGACACGAATTAGCTTGTTATTTGTATCATTTGCAACCAGTAGCCAATCATGAAATAATTTGTGAATAAGTTTATGATTTTATTGTTTAGAGCACATTCATTTATTTTGCTAATGCCTGTAACCCTATACAGTTTCTCATTTTGCCAATTTAGCCCTTTTTTATATATAAAACCGTTGCCCCTTTCTTCGACTTCTTCTCAATTGTTCTTTCTCGAGTTCTGTACATATAATAAAGTCTATGTCAAGTTGATTTAAGTAAATGTGTATACATTTCGTGGAACCGTAAATGCGTGGCAAATGTGAGGATGTGAAAGAAACGATTATTAATAACATCTTTAGCAATTACTGTCATGACAATTATGCACGGCAGAAATATAATAGAAAAAGAGGAAGAATGCGTCCTATAATAAATATCACTGTCCAAACACATATTTTATTTTATATTTATTATGTACATGTACTTACTATGTACGCTAAGACTGGTAAAATAATATACGCCAATCACTTGCCATTCTGGTTTTGTTTCCAATGCCATGAATAAAGAACGCTAAATGGCTAAATGGGTTCCAGTATGTGTGCACATAAAGCCTTGTTTTAAACGATCTAGGTAATGGGGTTATTAGACAGCCTTTAATTAGCTTAATGACACATAAACGCCAGTAATTACCGCAAGAAACAAATAAATATTTATTAATAAGGAGATTTCAACAGATTTGTAAACTCAGCTAGTTGCCTACAAATTAGATAATATAGGATTTTTCCCTCTGCAAACACGTTATGATTCAGAAATACAGACTCAAAAAGAATACTATAGAGAAAAAAGCCCTGCTAACAAAGAGACTTTTTCCCAACTAATTGGCACCAGACAGCACTCATTCAGGTTCGCAGTAAATGTTTATCGACTTTCTAATTGGCCATTATTTATCTGCAGGATAATGTATGATGATTCTTTTGAAATGCCTTCTCCACGTAGGTGCCTAATATGGAGTTAAATTGATAGGATTTAGAATCTTATAATTAATCATACATTTTCCCATTTGATTTTTTAACACAAAGGTTAACGTTATACGGTGTATACAGTTTGTTTGTTTGATTGGTGTTTAACGTCGTACTCAAGGTTATTTCACTTATATGACGACGGAGTGTCCATTTCACTCTGTACACAGCCTTATTAGGGTGGAAAACCGAGAGAAAACCTCGTAAAAAACACCCCGCGATTGCCGGAGCCACAGCATGTGACTCGCTAATGTACCCGACGGCCGCGAACTGGTGCATACAGACATTAAAACAAAACAAAATTCGTCAACCATATGACACCGATGCCTAATCAATAGCTAGTCATAGCTGATGAAATCAAGCCTGAAACCCATAACTTGTCAAATCTAAGTAAGAATTTGACAACGGATGTAACGTAACACGAATTTCATTACGTGTCATGGAAGAAAGAATTTTGTTTAGTTATCATAAACGAATGAATTTGATTTACGTGTGCTATGGAGGAAACGATGTTTTATTTAGTGTCATAGAGAAAGAATTTGATAACGTGTCATGGACAAAAAATTAGATTATGTGTGTGATAAAGGGAACAATATGACGATATGTGTCGTGGTAAAAAATAATTTGATAACGTGTGCCATGCACAAAGGATTTAATTACGTTTTTACGATTTTTATTAAGTGACATGGAAGAAATTATACGGATTACGCCATATAAAAAAGAATTTGATCACGTGTGTCCAGGGAGAAAGAAAATGATTACGTGCGTCATGGATAAAAGAATTTGACCACGTGTTTTCGGGAAGAAATGATTTGATTTTTTGTGTCATGGACGAAAGATATTTGACCTGGAATGGAATAATGATTTTGTTTACATGTGCCTTGGATGAAAGAATGTGATAACGTGTGTCATGGATGAAAGAAATTTATTCGTGTTTCAGAGGAGAAAGGATTTGATTACATGTGTCATAGAATGAAAAATATTGTTACTTGGGTCATGAAAGAAAGATTTTGATTACGTGTGCCACGGAGAAACAATTTGTTTACATGTGCCGTCTATGAACGAATGTAATCACCTGTGCCATGAATGAAAGAATTTGGCCACGTGTGATCAAATTATATTTTTTGAATATACGCTTGTCATGTAAGAAAGGAGAAGATAGAATTTGACTATGTGCGAAATAAAAGAAAGAATTCGATTACCTTTGCCATGAAAGACACAATTAGATTACGTCTGTCATACAAGAAAGAATTGGATTACGTGTGTTATGGAAGAAATGTCACAGAAGAAAGACTTTGATTACGGCGCGAATGAAAATGTGTACTCAGACCCGATCCTGAATTTTGGTTGAGGCGAACAAGATTTTTTCTGTCTCTACATTAAAATATATAGTATTAAACGGTGTTTCAACTTAGTTGAAGCAGAACTACGACATGTAAGAATTCAGAAGAATGTTGAACAATTTAACAATATTTATCCCACATGGCGACTCAAAATCCATCTCCACAAACAACATATGTAAATTATCTCTCCAACCAGCCGTAAAAATAAATTCAGAACACAGAAATCTACTCCAGTCTGTTCCGCAGATATCGGGGTGGTTTTTATATGAGGATAACGAAGGCATCGAATAAGCGAATTATCACTCCCCCCACCCCCCCCCCCCCCCGAGTATGACGTTATACGCGAAATAAACAAACAAATTATTACAAAAAACTGACAAATACCTCCAAATAAAAAAAGAAATCTGAAGGAATTCGAGTAAACAAAATGGAGGTCAATAAAATGTTATTAATTTAATCTTTATTTACAATAGATAGAGAAATATCTCTACACACTTTTGACATATTAGCATTAAACACATTTTCTTTCCTCCCCCCACCCCGACCGCCACACTATAGTTAATTAACTAAAACATTATTGTATCGGCCAGAAGGGAAATATATATAAATCTTTATAAATTAAAATAATATTAATACAATGAAGCAAAACCTCACAAATCCTGCTTAAAGAAAGGATTTATCAAGATAGAATATTGTAAATTTGCAAATCAAACTGTCAACAACAACAAAAAATTAACAGTATACATTTGACACTTTTGTTAAATACAAGTATCGACTGTCTGAAATCATTTGACAAAATTCATCAAAATGTAACAAAACAACATTTGTCTGATGCGACTACACGTGATTAACTGGAACCAGAAGTCTATCAAGTAGAAGTATGAAACCAGCCATTACCCAGTCTCAGTGGCATTGTGACATAAGATTACATAAGATTTCCAACCCAGCGCTGATTGATGATAAAGCGCCCCTAGCGGGACATAGGAAAATATCTAAGGACATGAATTGACTGTGGAATCATGGGTATATCATGTTATCGCTGTTTCTGCCGCTTTTCAAACGTTATATTTTACCCATAATGCATCAGTTTGATTCTGAAATTCAAATTGCGCGAAAATAACGAAATTTACCATTTCTTGCGCAATGAGTCATATGGTCCTATGAAGTCCACCAAAAGTCACAATGCCGTTGGGACAGGGTAATGGTGGGTTTCATACTTCTACTTGATAGACTTCTGCTGGAACTATATCGAATAATACGACTGCTAAAGAGCGTATAATAAAGACGTTTATTTTAATTTCGATTTACTTTTAGAAAGTTTTTAGCTTTGCTTAAACTACGAGCTCTCTGTTTTCCTCATGTACAAGAATAAATATACCACATCAAGAAAACTAATTAAAATCAATAAAAAACAGATTTGCAAAATCGTCAATCGGATGTAACGAAAGAAAATTACCCGCAAATTCAAAATTGAGATAGAAAATAAATTCATAAAGGTGACTGTGATGTCTTTGTAATCAGTCTTTTGATTGTCCTGTCTTGTCTAATTTTGTCGAGGGTGGTTTCTTAACAACTGGGCTGGCACGCCATCATGTGAGTCAAATAAACCCAAAATATAGCGTTAAACCATGATGTAACAACAACAACAACAAAAACGTCCGCTGTGACACTGCTTCTAGCTCGACTGAAGAGCTGCTTTTCAATTGTCTATAAGATGATATGCCACAAAAATTGTACATTTCTTTAATTCTTTTTTCTATAAGACCGACACTCGGGTTTACTAGTTATATAATCATTTAAATATATCAGTTAAAATAAAACCCTGGCATTTGGAATATAACCAACATCACTTTGTGAATTATTACATAAGATTTCAATAACGTGAAACAGAAAAATCACATCAAGAAAAAGCAAGTACAAACAATTTAAATGTCTTTGGCAATAAACAAACGTCACGAACTTTGTGGTTATTTATCAATAATATATGTTATGTAAAGCAGACATTTTATGACAGTTTTACGAATTTTGAAAATAAATTATTATTTATACATATAATACACCGTCGATCATTTATGCGTATAGTCCTACAACATTAAAGTAAAAATAATGAAGACAATTTTTTTGAGGAAAATTAGGTTTTGTATAAAGTTTATATATATGACCGCCATCTTTATCAGAGATATATTTAATACAATGTGTACACTGTCAGGCACTTTTTAGAACTGAGCCCGCTTCTGACCTCTTACAGGCGAGTTCCGTGTTGATTAAATACTTACATATGTATTTCGTGTCTCGCATAAAATTAGGCAACAATTTGACACAGATAGAGGAAAAAATAACATAAACTTTATACGAAAATACGGCTCATTCGTTCTTTTTTACTGTCTGGGTTCAGATTCGTAGCCGCTAAGCAGCACTCACGTGAAGTCCATTTTAGCCGGTCAGCAAACCTATGGAATGAAAATAACATGAATTAAATATTTTAACCAACATCAAAAATAAATACTCGTCCTAAATAAAATCACAATCGCAAGTATTACTAGTATGTGATTTCTTACGGCCTGTATATAAGACAGATAGAAAGACTATGGAAAAAACATTTGATAACAAACGATAGCATTTGAAAATGCTCACCAAAAACAGAAAAATTACATAATAATATAAATAAATTCATGATTTTATATAAATAAACACACGTATTTAAAAACTTGTCTCTTGGATTAAATCTAAACTATAGTTTTATCGGTTCTTATTAAACGACATCCCTGCACAGGTATGTTTAACATTTGGTAATATACATTCATTTTACATTAACCCTTATTTTTTTCTGTCATCAATCTTTTCACAGATCATTATGTTATCTATGTGTTAGCCAATACCACTGTATATGTTGTCTTATAGCGGCTCAAATCAAATTCTGAAACAGTTCAATTCAGAATTTGAAAATGAAAAGACATCATAGGAAGTAATCTTGCCGGGATAATCGTATTGTTCGGCAACACTCTCTACGCCTCCATCAATTTAATTGAGCGGTTACAGCCGTCTTTGGCAATCAGACATTTCATCCTCAACGCACTTCCACAGACAGCTTTCTCTAACTCACTCAATTTGTTCTTTAAACAGAAATCATTGGAAAGCGTCTACACTGTCCCTTTTAACGTGCTTCTATTTCAAAGAGAGCTTATTGCATTATATCTCTAGTCCCAGCAACACACGTCAATTCAGCTAATTTGCAAACAATCCGTCTCTGTGCCTAATCCTATTTCAAACGTTTCCCATTTTGATGGATTCTTGCCAAAATAAGGACCTTGTAACACAATCGAAATCAATCAGTGGCTATTTTAACAACGAATTTCTTCAACGATCGAAGCCTATGCCAGCCAAAGCCATTGCCATTTCTTTGCTTTGTATCAGTTGATCTCAAACCAACTTAAATCTTGACAATTAAATGGCAAATGTCAACACTTCAGAAAGGATCTATTAATTGACATGATTGAACTTTTGCGATTTAGATAGAATGCGAAAAGAAATAACAATACAATTTATTATTAAACCAATCAAATGGTAGATTTGCTGTCTAAAAATTTGATGTATATAGAAAAAGAAAATATGCCCAAGTTCAGTCCTCTAGAACAAAATTAGATGACTGACTGTATAACGTTTGCATAAGCAAGAATTTGCATATACGCCATTGTATGTCCTGAAAAACGATACAAAGTGCCTACAGATCCATGCAAAGGCTAGTCACGTGCTTTTCGTTTAATCATCTACGTATAAAGCCTTCAGTCAACACTTCAGAAAGGATCTATGAATTGATGTAAGTGAACTGTTAAGATTCAGATATAATCCGAATTTTTATTTTATTTTGGGGGGAATAATCAATCAATCAATCAATCAATCAATCAAAAGGATAACCAAAAAACTCATTTCTAAACCAATCAAATGGTAGCTTTGCTGTCTAAAAGTTTGATCTATGTAGACATAGAAGAAGTGCTCAATGCCCTGTTTGGACCCAGGCCCAGTCCTCTAGAACAATTAACAAAATTAGATGACTCTGACTTTGCAACGTTCGCTTAAGCAAGACGTTGCTGCTCTGTCGGAACTTTCCGGAAGTGTACGTCATTGTTTGTAGATGTACATGCATGTCCCGAAAAACGAAACGAGGTGTCTAATGGATCCAACCAAAACCTAGTCACGTACATTTGTTAATCTCCCTTGCAAAGCGTAGCTTACATGCAGATTAGGCACGCCTATATTAGTTGTATTATAATACTCTTTTTAAATCTAAAATTAATTTTAGATCAAAGTTGTGTACAAATTAGGTGAAGTTCAAATCAAGACACATTTCAGGCAAATAATTTTATCACCTTGTTCATTAGTAACTTTATTTGTCGAATTTAATAATCAGTCTACC
>JAVFBW010194842.1:0-10155 GCA_034783835.1 Mopalia ciliata
ATCATATATAATGGCTATCTGTTCTATTTGAAACTGGTATATCGAGTCGAAGGGATATGTCGCTGCAATAATAACGGCACTACTACTCAGCTGGTTTACACCCGTATATAATGGCTATCTGTTCAATTTGAAACTGGTATATCGAGTCGAAGGGATATGTCGCTGCAATAATAACGGCACTACCTAAAAAAACGTTCTGACCGTACGTTCTACATTCTAAAACAAGTTATCTGCATTTACGGTAAAACTTCTTTAAATACGAGCAAAATACGACTATATTTAGATTCCTTACGATCCAAGCTTTGATTTTATATACCACATGCCATATACCAACTTTTAGCGTGAAAAAAAAACGGAGTATTTTAACATTTCGCGACTGTACACGCGCCACAACAAGAAATTTACGGTTGGGTAACTATAAATTGTGTATGTTGAACAAGACAACCTAGTGGAACGGACTTATGGGTAAATTTTCTCTACATTATCCATCATACGGGTGTTTGTGAAAACAGAGACAACCCTTATATGAATACTTAGATTTATTTGATGCCACGATTTTCCCTATTTTATATGGTGTCCGTCATATTGAGTGACAAAATCAGATAAGTTTACACAGCTGAAAGAAATTTAAAAGTTATAAAGATATTAAAACAACTAATTTGTTGGATAGCAAACTTAAAAATGATAAACCCTCACAACCTCATGAAGTGAGGAACATGATAATCTATTGCTGAGTTAAATGTTTACATCATGCCTCTGATATTTAAATGATTAAGTATAACTCTGCATGGTTAAAGATGCGTGCTATTAGTTTTGTTGGATCGTACCTGTAAGCTGAGTATGCTTCTACACAGTAGGAGAGTTCTAAGGTCCATGACTATAAATTTCCAATAATTGTGGTAATACCAGTGTGTTAGACATGGGGACAAATACTTTTGTAGTTGTATTTAACTGCACTTAAATACACTTTTTTGAGTATTTTTTTGTATTTGCCTTTTCAAAAGAATAGTATTTGTATTTTTGGAAAAGAATACTTTATAAAACCATTTTAAAATTGAAATACTTTTAAAATACTTCTGTTTAAATTATTCTGTAAACCACACAAGTGGCTATCCATCCCCGAGAGATAAGGGTGTGGACATTACAGGATTAGTATGTAGACGTTGCCCAATCTGTCTGGCAGAAACCTTATTGTTAAAACAAGCAGACGCAGGTACAGGACTACCTTTAACATTTACAAAATACACATACAATTTAGTAAATCTTAGGATAATTTATAATAAATATGAGTTGATTAACTTTATAAGTTAAACACAACACAGCATAATCTACCACTGAAAAGATGAATTCTATCATATATAAATCCATGTCCATGTGAGGATGATTTAACATCTGCTATTTAGAGTCAAAACACATGCCATAATAAAGCATAAAAGACTCCAGAATGTGGCTTCCTTTTCTAATGCAATACAACATACTTTAAAGCAAATGTAATAACCTATCTATCACTATTCACATCCTACATCAATGCTCTGACAAAATAAAATTTAATTGTGGAGTATTTATATGTAATAAATACTTTGAACAGAATTTATATTTCAAAACATCCCAAAATAAATGTATTTGTATTTTGTATATCGAGTGTATTTGCATTTGTAGACCCCATGTCTGCAGTAAGAATGTCTTGCTAAACCCCAATTATTTAGTCCAGATTATCTACCTTGAAATCTTAAATCGTCAGTTTGATTTTGATACATTTATTCCTTTCATGTGTTTCCATAGTTTGCTTAATGCAGTGTATATTTAAATGGTTTAATTTTTATTATCGCAGCCACAGAGGTCCACATTATCAAGTTGTTGGCAGAGCTTAATGGAAAGATTAATCACAACACCAGACTGTTACACCTGATCACAGAGCTCCATCAGATTAGAGCTGGCAGAGACACCCCCTTCACCTCTCCCTTCCCTTTGACTGATTTTACAATACTGGATCAACTTGATGAACGCCTAAGAACGGTAAACACCTTAAAGAATCACATGGTAATAATTGTATTCTATCATTTTCTGTGCACTTCAGGTAAAATAAGCATTATGTCTATGTTTGAAATCACAAGTTTTAGTAATTAATACGTGTTTGTACTTCTTTGTGGATGACAAAATTATATCTGGTGGTTTCTGGGGCTCGTTTCACAAAGCTATCTTAACTTACGTTGAACGTATCTGTCATGGCAACACTATGTTTTCAATTCTGGTCGTTATGGTAATAACGTTTTGCGTTCGCTAATATCGCTTTGCGAAATGGGCCCCAGGTGTCTACATTATGTGCCATTTGTGGTAGTTATGTTATTAATGGTATATGTGGTAAGTCATCCTAAACTATAGGCTTCATTGTATGCCATTGTCCTTCTCACAATGATCAATGTTAAGTGATTGGTGGTATGCAAGTTGGCATGTTAAACTCAAATTTCACACCAACTCCTTGGTATAGCATTGGAAAATAAGTACACATGACGAGACTATACACATTGGAACGTTATCCCTCATATATAAGCTGTTGTTTTTTCAAATTTATGTGTATCATCTGTGTGTTGTAAAATGTTTTATATTATTACAGATGCCGTTGGAAAAAACCCAGTGCTAGTGAAGCAGACATTGAAACAATTATAAAAACTTGGTCACAGTATGCTGGAGATGAGATGGGGGAAGAAAAACAAGGGACACTACCACTTCAATAATGGACTAATAGACTACTTATATACAGAAATTCGTGCTTGCAGCTTGAAGGAGAGATAAAACACAGCAGGAAGATTTATTTACAAGAACGACTTCGAGAACTAAAATAATTTCACACATTTATTTATTTTTCTTTTAATGTGCATTTAAAAAATATATATATATGCATGCTTTGTTTCTTGATTTTAAATTAGTCTTTACCAGATTAATGTCATTTAGACAAAATCATTTGATCATGTCCTAGATAACATTAAAATTTCATTTCATTCAAAAAACTACTTTATCCATGTTTTTTCTTTATAAAATCAACTTATTTTCTGGACGATTTTTGTTACCATTCAGTGTACAATGAGGAAGCCAACTTTCGTGACAGGATTGAGTTATCAATCAAATTAAAGATAAAAAATCACAAAGATCTTTTAGGACATTTTGTGAAAATAAAATTTATGAACTTTTGCTTCTTGAAGTATATTATGAGTCATGTTTTTTGCAAGCCGTACCTCAGATCCGTCCTAGTACTTCGGCCAATGTTGACAAGTTAAGGTTGGGCCAAAGGTGGCATGCCTAAATTGGGCCACCGTTTGCAGTATCGTTGGGCCAATGTTGGTGTTGCGAGGTTGGGCCAACGGCTTTTTGCTCAGTGGGCCAACGTTGGCTCAACTACGTTGGGGAAACTATGCCATGCCAACGTTGGGTCAACGATGGTATGCCAAAGTTGGCCTAATGTTGGCCCACTGATCAAAACTACGTTGGCCCAACGTCGCACACCAACGTTGGCGCAACGATATTGCAGACGGTTGCCCAACGTTGTCGTGTTATCTGGGTACTCAGATTATTCGCGAGAATGAACAAATGTGTATTACAAGGAGACTGGCATCAACTGATTTCAATGATTGTATTCGATTTTGTCAGAGATACGGTCTAAAAGGTAGAAGAGGGAAAAACAAGGATGACAATACGCAGACTGAACTTTGTCAAATTGCTTCGTTCTGATTTGTAGAATCACGTCTCGTGACCAGACGCAACACACGACCCGGGATATATCAAAAGAAATGTTGCTGGAGAGTGAAGCATGACATTTATTCTGCTCCCTCTCTTAGTCACCTTCCATTCTTAATCATGATAGGTTTGAATATTGTTTAAAAATAACAGAAGCATATTTTATGTATAAATGGCATTTCCATTATTATTATATTGGCAGAAAATTATATGAATAGCATCAACAAAATTGTATGTGAATTTTAAAATTTTGGTTACGTGTAAGAGCACCACGCCTTCAGAGTCAGTTAACAATTATAAACCCATTGTTTTAGGACTGTGAACTGGAATACATATGCCCGTGCAACTGTCTGACGTATTTACACTATTCCCACAATCAGATAAACAAATAAAAATAAACATTTGCCGATCATGTCTGCTCTGCTTGGATTGGCTGCTCAAGACAATGTATTAAACTTATTAACATTCGCCTTATCGTTCAACACGCGTCTTTCCAATATTTCTCTTTTCAGTAATGGTTATTAAAACAGTGTAAAATAGATGTATGCTTCTCACGGACTACTCCTCCGTGTTACTTCGGTTCGTTATTACAAACAGAATTCCCAGCTGTAAACAGCTTTGAACATGTAACCAAAAGGCGACCATAGGGATAAAGTTGGTGAATCCGATACCTTCTAAACTAAAGTATCTGCATTCTGAGAACGTTCAACTGTAGCATATAAACTACTGATATCGGCGTCATTTTTGCCATTTTCTTTAACCCAGAACAACGTAAAAAGCTATGCATCAGAGGAAAAAAAGACGTTATTTAAGGAGTAGTGTACATACTGTTATTGCTGCTCATTGTGGTTCTCTTATAATCGAAAACTCAGTTCACAACAATGTACAACAATTCCTTCAGATGGTAAGTAAAATATTAGCTACAGATGTAGCGCTAGTGGGATGTTTGTAATACAGAATGTTTACTCGTTTGGTGAAATATAACGAACGACTGTCCACCCGTCAATGAATCTTAGCTACAGATGTAGCGCTAGTGGGATGTTTGTAATACAGAATGTTTACTCGTTTGGCGAAATATAACGAAAGACTGTCCACTCGTTAATGAATCTTAGCTACAGATGTAGCGCTAGTGGGAAGTTTGTAATACAGAATGTTTACTCGTTTGGTGAAATATAACGAAAGACTGTCCAATCGTTAATGAAGAGAATTAATCTCATTATAATCGTATGTTGGGTACCCTTCGTAATTCTGAGAATAATTATTGTTATTTACAGAGAGTACGAAATACACTGAGCCAGTTTAAAACCGATCCACCCTGAGGCCCTATATATGCACACACCAAAACGCACACGCACAAACACACGTTTTTTTCATCATATTTCTTAATGTAAAATCTACTACCACCAGAACTCTACAAGAAAGGCAAAATGTACAAAATATACCTCGACAGTCCATTATCTATGCCAAACAAGCATGTTCGAAGTGTCTGTATTGTGTAATTTATATGTACACTCTATGGAGAATTTGTCTGTAATAAAGCTATTATTATTATTATTATTTAACATTTGATTTCTTCACTTTTCGCTTCATCTACATTTGTTGACGGGGAGGTTTCAAGGACGTCAGCAGATATAGTGTACGGCCAGCTGTTTGAAACATATATAGGATTCTTCTGAGTTGAGACCAAACCCTCGATCATTGGACGGCTCTGCAATCGACATTTTCTACAAATTAAGAAAATAAAACAACAAAGAAAAAAATAAAAAAAACATATAAATTAAATTATTGCGTCAGAAAGTTCAGATTTACAACTTTGGGGCTTTATCGATCAAACCATTAGACTTGAGGATCAAATACTCTCCCATTTAAAGTCACAAGATCAATATCTGTATAAACATGCACAGAATCAACTTATAAATACAATACAGTTAGGAGGGGTACTAAATTACAAAATATGATCTCTTATTATTTTTAAAAGCCCCCAAAAGAGCCTAAAATACAGATTAATGGATTAACAGATTAGATATGTCAGAAGATCTCCGAGGAAAAAAAAGCAATTTTCCGGACATTTGTTCTACACATATTTGATTTAAACAAAAGTGTATTCCTGAGTGATCTTGTTAGTAAATGGTAATTATCTTGTTCCACAAGAAAACGCGAATTAACCACCTTGTTAACACACTTGTACAGGAATAATAAATCGGCAGGCGGCGGCGTTCCCACAGGTTTGGCTGATTAAAAGCTTTACACAAATCGGCTTACATTTGCTAAATGCTATTTATCCAGTGGGTATTATATAACGGTGTGCTAATATCTTAACTAAAATGCTACATAGGAAGGCACAATGTTAAATTACAACTTACCTTTCCAGAAATACAATCAAAAGAACGACCAGCAAAATGAACACAATCGAGGAAACCACAATTGCTGCTATTACCCCGTCTTCAACAAAGAAATATACATTAATTGTTATTATTAGATACCACAGATCGACTTAATAAACATGATTCTGTTTAAAACTGCAATGGTTGAGAACTGTTATTGTTATTTTACCTACTTTTAAGTTTATTACTCGTATCCGGTTTCCGTCCTGGCGTCGACGACCTCTCCGACGTGTGGTCTGCTATTGTTACAATTCCGCCTGTACAGCGTTCTTTCGTTACTGGCTGTTTCGCTGAAAGTGATAATTTCATATGTTTCTATGGCAGCCGCTTGTATTGTAGTGCCACTTGTAGCACTTGCCGTGATTTTGGTTAAAACGAATGGAGATGTTCTCAAACTAGACGAAGACATCTTTAAAAACGTCCTGTCATTCGGAGATGTTTTTGAAGCAGACGAGGTGGTTTTTGAAGATGACTTGTCATTGGAAGGTGTGATTTGACTTCGGGTCGTTGTAGTTGAAATAGATGGAGATGTTTTCAAACTAGGCGAGGGTTTTTTTGGTGAAGACTTCCCACTCGAGAATGCAGTAGTCTCTGTTGTCAGTAAACTTGTCGTTGTAGTCCTGGATACAGGGTAACCACTGCAGGATATCGTTATATTCCCTCCACCTGTCAGATATATATTAATCAGAACCCAGTCAAGAATTTGGTGTCACATTGATCTCACAGTATTCTCATGGATGATCTCACAAACGGAGCAAAGTGTGATATCACAGTGACCTAAATCTGTAATCACTCAAGGATGCCACAGCGATGTCACGTTGGGATATCACAAAACATCACTGTGTGATATCTTGAGCTAAATTTGTAACCTGATGAAGAGTTCATACTGACCTCACAATGTGAGATCATTCAGTGATATTTATTTGAGCTTCACTTTAAATCTTGTTGCAAGCTATACATTTTATTTTCATGAAGAATTCATTTAGTCAGTTATATCCATAGATACAAGCATTAAAGAAGATAAAATAAAGTATTTTCGTTATAAAATATAACTTAGTTATTACTTGTATCATCACATTTTCGGATGTGTCATTTGATAGCTATGCTATAATGTCATTGTTGTTGTTGTATACCAACCGTACAGCCAGCCTCCGTCTGTAGATTTTTTTAACTGATATAAAAAGTCAAGGCATGTTCAAACCACAATGTGAACTTCTTCTATGTCATTCAGTTGAACTCGTCCATCTTTGCACTTTACAACTCACATTCTTGCTGCTTGTACCAGTAAGCGACTTCGTATTATTTCTGTCCACTATACATGTGGGCATGCTTGTGAGATATGACAGATATCACTGTGTGATTACACGATGATGTCGCCATGTGAGATCCATGTGATGTCGTTGAGACATAATAAATATGAGATGGTGGTGATATTACACTGTTGATATTAATATGATGTCACTGTGACATTATTAAATGTAATGTTTGTAAGATCGCACTCATGAGAATAATATGACGTCACTGTGACATAAAACGTCTAACTTCTGTGACATCACACATTTGAGAAAAATATGACTTCACTGTGACATTGCCGTTAGCTCATGTCTTAGCACAAAAGATACATCGTATGCACTTTGTGGTTAAAAACACACTATTTTTTTTAAAAAGTTTTTAATTTTTTATCAAGAATGAATTAATAGTTTAGTCTTCAGAGTTCAGATGAACTAGCATCTATTCTGTTCCCAAATTCTTCTCCAGGTAAGGTTAAAATGCAAAAAGACGAAAGGCATACCGTTTCTGCCTTGTCCCAGTTGGCCACACAAATGTGGCAAACATTTTGTTGGACGATTGTAGAAACCAACAGGTAGTCCAATCGACTTAATTATTTTTGTATGTAATTGAAAGACAGGAAAGGAAGATACGTCAATCTTCAGTTTGTCTTTGGGAAGATGTTTTTTTCCAAACCTCTCTCAACACATTGTTCATTGTCCCTTTCGAAAGAACTCATGCATACGATATACCGTTAAATATACTCACCAGAAACAACGCTATATTTGAAACACATTTTGTCATCTTCTCGTCTGTTGTAAACCTGAAATTCATTTTTGTTGCTTCTGACTAAAACAGTTGTTGCTGTAAGCGGTTTATCACAGGAAAATGATGTTCCCAATCCAAAACCTCCAAGTGTCATCTTCGATGAAAAACAACCGGCTTGTGCCGACACTAATCTAACCTTCAGCGTTGTTGCAGCGCCATCTATCGTGAATCTGCACTTACAGTTGCTCACCCTTGGTAGTCCTTGTGTTGTAGCAAACCCTTCTGAACTGAATGTTATGCTGTTCTTGTAACACATCAATACGACTGAAATGAGACCAAACAACGATGGTTCTATGACATTAAGTTCATTTCAGTTTTTCTTAAAATCGCAGTCAGCATGATTTGTTACATTTACTGTTTCATCCACTCATAGTTTAATTCTTAGCCCCATTTATCAATCATCTAATGGCGATGCCTATATTTTCATTTGTATATTAGACGAACTCAAGTTTAAATCCGAATGTGTTTAGCACATTTGGTGTTGTATGACTTTTCGTTGCCCTTTTCCCAAGAACATCAGTCGTCCAATATTTGAAGAACTTTAATTATCTTAATCGGAAGAACAGGTTATGAGTAAGAATACACGAGAGTGCCACCCCTGATCTATGGTTGAGTTGGGTTAAGTTTTCCGGAGGTTGCGTTCATGGGGTTTGAGGATGGGTGTTTGTTTCGCTTGATTAGATTTTAACGCCATACTTACGGTTTTTTCACTCATATTTCGGCGTGTTAACCCAATGGGTAAGGGAATCACACTTAACACAATTGGTAACAAACAAAAGACTGCACAAATACAGGGCAATCGCAGGGTGCAATATAAAAACATCATAACAGATAGGCTTCCTGTTCCACTTTAACCCGCCTGTAGCTAACTACTCACGGACTTATTTACAAGAAGGTATTTATTTGCAACAAGGTGCCCGTTTACAGAAAGATACTCATTAGCAAGATCTCAGTTGTTGTAACTGATAACTCAATATTCAGTTACAACAAGGCACTCATTTACAAAAAATACACTCAGTTACAACTCATCCGCAACAAGGTACCGGTGCTCATTAACAACAAGGTGCTCCTTTGTTACAAGGTACTCATAAGCAAGAAGTACTCAGTTACACCAAGGTACTCCTCTGCAACAAGGTACTCAGTTACCATAATGTTCTTATTTGCAACATGCTTATAATTTGCGACAAGGCAATCATTTACAACAAGGTACTTAGTTACAACAAGGTACTCATCTGCAACAAGGTACTCAGTTACGAAAAGGTTCTTATTTGCAGCATGGTTCTAATTTGCAACAAGGTACTAATTTACAACAAGGTACTCGTTATCCAGAAGTACTCAATTATAACAAGATACTCATTTGTATAACACTTATATCATCACTGCCACAAATTCCACAACGTAAGCTGTAAATACTGAATTACTCGAGTTTGATGGTTATATTATTCTAGAAAATAACTTAAATAATATAAATCAATTCGTGTTCACTTATTTTCTAATTTTTATTATTTTTTGTTGCAGGTGCCATTAGCATATAACCAGGTTGGATGTTGACATGGACACTTGACAGAAGAAAACCCACTTTAAGGGGAGAGGCAGCAAGTGACCAGGTATGCAGTCTGAATCAAGAAAAGCAAACCAAACAGAGCTTACATTTTGCCTATCGCCTATCATGTTATATCCAGAACTACTTTTTGATCGCCTGGCACTGCTACACAGAACAACTTGAGCCATTCATACCTGCTACTAGTGCTACCCAAAACTACATTGACCAGTCATATTGGCTACTAGTGCTACTGAGAACTACATTGGCCAGTCACATCGGCTACTAGTGCTACCCAGAACTAAATTGGCAACTCACATCCGCTACTTGCAGAACCTAGAACTATATTGGCCAGTCACTTCAGCTACCACTGCTACCCAGAAGTACGGTGACATTGGCCAG
>JAVFBW010194853.1:0-10155 GCA_034783835.1 Mopalia ciliata
TATACTAGGTGAAGACAGCATTGCTACTCTTCAAACAAACTAGTACTACCCCTTAGCCAGAGGGTTTGTCGTTTTAAAGGGAGCTTCCTTTCTTGCTTGTATACTAGGTGAAGACAGCATTGCTACTCTTCAAACAAACTAGTACTACCCCTTAGCCAGAGGGTTTGTCGTTTTAAGGGAGCTTCATTTCTTGCTTGTATAGATATATGATATATCACCCTTAAGACATGTACTAAATGGATGAAGGAAATAACACTAGCAATAAATAATGACTAGTTACACCACAAGCACAGGGCATAATACATGGGCAACTGAGAAGTGTGCCATTTACCTGTTTATTTTATTTTATCTCAAATGTTTTGATTTTGCTTCATGTTTTGCTTTGTACTTTATACCTATATACATAGTATTAGCCAGAAATCAAGTAGAGGGGGTCTTAAATCACCTTTTTTACAGAAACAGGGTATCTCTAAACAAAGTTGTCATTTTTTGGAATAACACTACTTTACAGATCAACAAGATGACATGTATTGTCAAACACCAAATTAATGACCTAATTTTCGGTAATACACGTACCTGTCATGATTATACTTTACTAGATTCCAATGTTTTTTCATATATCCATATATATTTGTCATTCTGCATTGTAACATTGTTATATGTATGTGTACATAAGTGAAATATGAATATACAGGTACCTGCAGTGCAGGCTGAATGTTTCTTGTCTGTTTACTCCTGATGATGATGGCCTGATCAATGGGATAAAAAATTGAATAAAATGTGGATGAGTCGATCAAGACTTCCCTATCTTTTTTTGGAATTGTAACTATGTTTTAATACATGTACAATGCATCACAGAAAATAAATATATGTAACATATCTAAATCTGAGAGCCCCAGGGTACTAATCAGATTTCCTCCAGTCATCCGCTTTTAAACAATGATTTCTTTTCTTTGGGCATTATAATAGATCATACCTGTGAATGTCCCCTGCATTCACAGCCATTTAATAGTGAGACATTTGACATTAAATGATAGGACCTTTTAATGACATGGATATACACTAAAGGGTAATTAAAGGTGAGGATACACTAAGCACCTCTTGACACCTACAATGTCATGGACCACTATTTACAAATGGATTTTCAGAAGTCTAATCTAATATGTTTAGATTAAGATCTCCTTACATGGTGTAATGATAATATACACCTTAACCCAGATAAAACAAAATTGATGTTAATAGGAACAGCAATGTAAAAGTGTGATAAACAATGTAATTTGGTTTTGGTTGAAGAAACTGCTCTTGGGCAAGTGTCTTCAACAAAATTATATTTAAATGAAACACTGACTTGGCGAAAACCATGTGGATCAATTGTGTCAAACCACCCCCGCGATTGCCGGAGCCACAACATGTGACTTGCTCATATACCTGATGGTCGAAAGGCGGACTCGAACCCATGAACAGTAAATCGGAGCATGGTCAGTTCAGGAAGTGCACTCGCTACCACTGAGCCACGGGCCCTTAATATATGAGGCGTGACAAAAAAAGACTGTTAAATCTTAAAAGCCTTAGCATTTATAAGCCAATAGCATAATAAAACTCCAAAACTTAAGGTCTGGCTGGACCCTTTGGGCTCAAAATTAACCAATTTTTTTTTAAACTTCAAAATTTAGGTATTCAAACTATAAGTAGATGAAAAAAATAATTTGAAATTCTAATTACAAACAGTTAAAATGGAGTCTATAATTTAGTTTTCCCATGATCATAAATTCAAGTCGCAAAACTTTCATTTTCCATTTCTATGCTTTATTACATGTACAATGCATCAACAAAATAAATATATATCACATTTGCCATTTAAATGTGAGAGCCCCAGGGTATTATAAAACAGAGTTCCTCCAGTCATCTGCTTTTCAACAATGATTTCTTTTCTTTGGACATTAAATATATAATAGATAATACCTGTGAATGTCCCCTGCATTCACAGCCATTTAATAGTGAGACATTTGACATTTAATGACTGGACCTTTTAATGGCATGGATATACTCTAGAGGGTAATTAAAGGTGAGGATACTCTAAGCACCTCTTGACACCTACAATGTCATAGACCACTATTTACAAATGGATTTTCAGAAGTCCAGTCTAATACCATGTTTAGATTAAGGAAGTTTAACAAAGCCTGATAAGAGGTGAAAACAGACTGTGCTATTCAACAAGATAAAAATCTACCAGTCTGTACCTGGAACACTTACATGCATATTAACAAACAGATAAGAATTAAATATGCACTTCAACTAGATTTACAAGCCTTCCTTGTTGATAACACACTATCAATAATAAGTTTCAATCTTCACTACTTTAACTATTTGTCTTATAAATACTGTTATTTTATTCCTCTGAAATTCCAGTGTGTAAGCTGATTTATTCCTAACCCATACCGAATATGTTGTTGTTTACATATATATTTATCAAGACTTTGTATACCGTGATGTAAATGGTCATAAACTTCTCTAGATATGCCTGTACATAGGTTACTCATTACAACTCGAGATTAACATCTATTTTGAAAGCAGTCTCTAGGAATTTGTTAAGAGCACAAGTCAACATCCAGGCATCAGTGTGATTACTATTAAAAATATTATACAGCTTTTATATAATCTCACAGCCCATACATTTTATAAAACAGCAATTATATTTTTAACAATTAACAAGCCCTTCCTATAGATACAAATGTAAGTTAACATAGTATTTTAGTTTCATATGTACAATTTGTTGCTTTGTATTTAAGACATACATTGGTGTGATACATGTATTCAGTGTGCATAAAATGTATCATACAACTGGTACATTTTATTTATGCTCATCTTCTTGATATTTATCCTTGCTTGACAAAAACTATAAATGTGCTGCACATGACTAATTTTTATTTCAACAGGACAGTTTTTTTTTTATTACACAATTTAAAACTTTATTAAATTGCGACCATTGGAATTCAATACAAAAAATCCTGTATTTTTGTTAAAAAAAATCACAAGGATAATTTTTTTGGAGGATACTGTTCTTAACTATAGATATAAAACTGACTAAATACAAAACAGTCCTGGGGTCGGTTCCACAAAGCATTTTCTGAATTTATATTTTTGCCACTTGCCTTTACTTAGTTTTAAATAAATAACTGTAATTTTGACTTACTTAGGTTATAATAATTAAGCTTAAATATTAGATGTTAAAATTAAAACTGAGAAATGTAGGGGCCTTTAAACATTTTGACTTAAGTATAAAACTGCTTTGTGGAATCCGATCCAGGACACATGCATGTAGAAAAGTTTGAATATTCTATAATCGTATTTTATATTTGCTAATTAATATAAAACAAATATCCAAGACTGCTTTTATCTAGAAGAAGAAAAATTTGAAGGAAAAATAATAATCAGCAAAATTAAAATATTGGGATTTGCCATATAAGACAAAATCTGTTTGGGTTAATACTAAATCTAACCCTATTCCCTAACCCTATTGGGTAAACATGATCCAAAACGGGACAGCAGAAATGACATTTCTTCATACATGAAGTACAAGCAGACAATATTCACTTCAGTGTATCTACATGTGGATTTCTGATAAATAGACTCAGTTTCTAAGAGTCTAGACATCTTTAAATACACATGTTGCAAAATGGCATGTTTCCTAAGCACGTAACTAAATCTATAACACAATGGAATGCCAGGTTGTTACATCTGTCGTATCATTCACAATTTTAAACAAACAGGAACAAGCAACCAAACCAAGGATGTCATTTTAGACAAGAAGCAAAGTAAACGTATTAGAAGCCAAAACAAAAAAGAATCTATTTTTTGTCCATGATTTAGAATTGCAGGCAGTGTTAAAGTCTAGACAGAGAGAAAATCTATATAAAAAGTTTAACACAGATCAGTCTGGTCGTCTTCCTTCATGCCTCACGAATCAATAACTTTAGAAATTTGAGAATTTCTCAAATTTGTTCTACATCATATCATGTATGTTTACCCCTTCCTAAATCTTTAGCCTTGTCAAATATTATATGTAAGCTTATTAAAAACAAAGGTCTTGCTGAACCCTGCTCAAAATGAACCAAATTTTTGTATCGCTTACATTGAAACTGCATGTAGGTGAAATAAATAATTCGAAATTCTAATTACAAAAAGTTAAATTGCAGCCTATAATGTAGTTTCCCACTGTTTACTAATTCAAGAAATATTCTACTAGGTCAACTAATCTATTTAGTCTTATCATCATTGCACTTCAAAAATAAACCTCGAAATTGGATTTTTACCACATTTACACATATGTAATTTTGAGTATTCAAGCTTTCCCAAAATATATATATATATATGGTTCAGATTTATACTCTTCTGCTTAATAGACTAAATACAACAGATGTTCTGAAAATCGAGCAAGGGGTCCAGAAAGACCTTAATGTCCTGACGTGTCTATGATAGTTTTGTTTGATTGGGGGTTTAACTCCGTACTCAAGGCTATTTCACTCACAAGATCACATGCCATAGGATAGATACAGGACACTTACAGGACAATACAGACATCACAAACATATCGGCTTCCTGTTCATATTTAGCTCAGAAAATACCATAGCAACAGGAAGCTCCTTCCAACCACCTGTGATGTGTAGTGTACATGAAGCTGGTTTCTAGTTCTTGCTAGAATTAATGACGACCTCACTTACGATCCACATTTAAATTGTTATCATGTATACAATTTAGTTTATCAACAATCAATCTGTCCCCAAATGTACAGCTTGGTTTTTTTTCTAACTATTTAATCATATTTTTCTTTATTTAGGTAACACATGTGGACTGCTTTTTTGTGTAAATGTCAGAGTGCTGATGCATGCTAACTGTAGAATTAAGTTTCTTAGAATTGAGGTAAAGATATGTGGGAATGGATTTAACTCCTATATGACCAACCCTAAATCATCTCAAATTTTGTTTAGAACCAATCCTCACAATTTTGCTTCTTATGAATAGATTACAGCTTGTAATCAAACACATTTATGTTTTCTGAGAAATGTTGATGCTTTCTATCTGAAAAATTCATCTTCTGCCTCTCAGACACAGTCTCCAATGCTTTTAAAAAGGTTCCAAAATAGGTAGTTTTACGGATGAATTTGAGGTGATTTAGGCTATTTGAATATAAGCCTTATCACATTTAAAAGTAAAGACAGTCTCTATGAAGCAGATAATCTATTGCTCAGTGTGACCTGTGTTTTAGTAGCCATATGCCACATGGATTCAGCATGCCTGTACACATATGGTACAGGAAAGGCCTCCTACATATAGCATATATCAACACAAGCTGTGTAAATAAGTATTACAATAAATCAAAGAAATTAAAATCAATAAAAACCCTGGATATGACAAGGGTATAGACCTATTTTTTAAAATACCATACAAATTACATACTTTATACGCCACAATCATGTCATTCTGAAACTTTGAACCACTGTTCACAACAGTCAAAGTAACTTCATGTTTACTTACCTTCTGCCTCATACTGTTTGAGCGTATCCCCATCAGTCCTTGATACACTGCCACACAATTCAGTGGGTACTGGTTCCAATAAATCATCTATTTTCTCTGAAACAGACTGGAGATTTTCTTGAGAGTTCTGAAAATACTGTTGTATTTCTGCCAAGTTAATGTTTAACAATTCTCTTTGGAGACTTTGTTTTTGAGTTTCTGTTAAATCGTCCCAAAACTTCAGCACGTGTTCCTGACCATATTTCTCGAGCTCTGATTTCAAGTTTTTCACATCCATGTTAAAAATGTTATAAGTTCAAAAACAGAGGCAAATCTGTAGAAACCGTCTGATTGCGGAAGGTAAAATGAAGAATGAAACCAGTGTGCTGTAAAATCTTGCTGTCTATCTCTCTTCCCCCCTTGTGTAAGCCCAGTTAAAACACTTGATGATCTGTGGGAGAGAAAGCAAACAGACAAGAGAGTCTATACAAACTTGATGGCCACGAATCACAGCTCAGCATCATCTACATACATAAACTTCTAAGCTTTGCCCCTCACAGCTACCCTATTAGCTACATGTATTAGATTTATCTCAAATGTAATATCACAGAACAAAGAATAGCACACAAGATAACAGAATCAGAGATTAAAAACTTGATAGGTAGTTTTCTTCAAATTTAACAAATGGATTAATTTGGATAGGGTTTTTTTTCTGATACAAAAACAGAGAAAAAGATATTAACTGTATAACACATTAGATTAGGGAGTAGATTAGTGAGTAGAAATAGACAATGCAGCCAGAGATTATCATAGTAAGGAACAAATGCTAAATATTTGTTATTACAGTTCACAAAGACATTTCAACAACTAATTAGATTTTGTTTACATAGATGTCATAGACCTTGCAAAATTCATTCATATTTCACTTCCTTAAAAGCATATGCTTTCATACCTAAACGCATGGCTTAGGCAGAGGGGTGTTCAGCATCCTTTGGACATGCCACACACTGTCAGACTTTCAAGAACAATGGCCTTTTTTTAACACTATGTCATGAGGATTTCAGTAACTTTAACATGCAGGGGATGGGGAAACTGTCAAAATTTGACACCAAATTACTTAAAAAGTTCAGCAAAATGACTGTTTGGATACCATACTTTTGATTTCTGGCTAAGCCCATGCCTTTAGCTGTGATTGTGAACATATTGAAAGTGTTTGAAATATTTATCCATAGCGCATGTACAAATTTTTAAACAATTTAATTGAATTTTTATGTATAATATAGATTTTAATTCAGTCTCTAGAAAGTATTAGATCTATTAATAAAGTCTTTTTGAGTTGACATTTTATATCATCAAGGTTGTTTCATTTCCGTATTACAAGTCTAAAAATAACAATTGGATTATAAATAACTTCCTTTATATTAAAGTCTCTTAAATCTCTGAATATAACAATTCATTAAAGTATAATCAGATGCATTGCTGTATATTTGTCTATAAAAAATGGCTTTTATTTAGACTTGTTCAACAACTCAATGAATCCAGTTTTCCGCCCTGAGGCAATAAAGTCATTCACACTCCTGCTACTGATTCCAAATATCTTATCACATAGATATTATCTTCGGGGATTGTCCACCTACGCCATGTACACAGTTGACTAGGGACAGCCATACACCCCTGTAGCAGAGGCTTTTCAAAGTAAATCAACTAAGAAGCACAAATGTTGCATGTATTATACAGGGTGAAAATAACTATACATTTACAGGACATTTCCAGTAAAAATTGAGATTGTCCTCTAAAGATCCCCACAATTTAACATTGTGCTAAATGATCATCAGATCGAAATTGGAAAAATGTCTGACAAAATATTTGAAACATTTCCACCCCTGTTATATAATAGTATGTAGTGTCTGAATCCAATACATTCCACAAAAAAAGTTTTAAGAATATTACTCTGGCAACTTAATCTAACATGTAAGTATTTCACGAGCTGATCATTGCCACAGGGTTACTATGTAACATGTACATCAAATACATGCTGCACCATTCTGGATACAAACGTGGGCACTATATACAGACGTAGCTCAAGAAACTTTTTAAGTTAATTTTATTCAAACCAAAAAGCTGATAGTAATTAAATATTTTAATTTTCAAAAATTAAAATATCAGTTTTTTTTTCTAAATTTAATTTTTATCAAAGATTTTCTGTAAAACAATTTTTACAAAATTAAATTTAGTATATAGATGAAAGCTCAAAAAAGAAAATCACTGACCCTGTCAATTACATGTTGATTTTTAACGACTATGCCAGGTATTTTTTTCACAGAAGCCCATTTTACCCTTGACATCTGAACACTTATATATTTGGAAAAAATGGAAGAACATTAAAGGGGGCATCATGGTAATAATATTTGGAAAAATTATTACAAAACTTTTGTTTGTTTGATTGGGGTTTAATGTCACACTCAAGGGTATTTCACTTATATGACAGAATGTCCACTTCACACTGTTCCTTGCCTAATTTCGGTGGAAAACAGAGGAAAAAATCGTGTAAAAAACACCCCCCATGATTGCCGGAGTCACATCGTGTGACTCATTCATATACCTCAGGGTTGACAGAGGGTCCAAAGACAAAAAGGGAGCTCCATACAAGTTAATTTGCTGCTCGGATGGTCCTAGTGTATTTTGACTTCATCTCATTTAATGCGAAGAAAAACGTTCAGATTCCTTCCTTTTACAAACATACTGAGAACCTGTCATGTTAAATATATTTTAGTCAGTATACATTTTAAAAATTTAATAGAGAAAAGAGAGATGAGAAAAACATAAGTTTGTTTGTGTGATAAATTTTGCACACCTACAGTATCAATTATATGATGACCTGTCGGTCAAATGCATGAAGGAAACAACCAGCAGTGTCATGGGCAATAAACAAACACCTGACAATCACATGATGTCAAACATAGATGCCAGACAAATAATCAGATTTTATTGCTCTTAGCTCTGGGCAAAGGGAAGCTAGCTTCAATTCCCCTAAACAAAAATATTATGTCTTTCTTTCTATATCAATTTCCCAGGATCAGCATGTAATTTCAGCTAAGCATAACAAATGTATCAACACTTCCTTTATATATATGTTCACTGTTTTAATACAAGCTTTATACTGTTAAACCCTTGAAAGAATGACCTTACTGAGTAAATAAGAATAGTGCATACATACAGACTGTAACAAATCAAAAACAGCCTATATATGTCAATATGTAAAGAATTTGCCTCCGTTTCAACTAGTAAATTGTTGTATGACTGGTTTTAGAAGTGTCTGTCAGTCTGCTCACTGATATGACTGCTAATAACACAGGTCCATGGTATATTTACGCAGGTTGGTACAAGACATGGCAAAACAGAGTGGACATGTCCAGGCTCCAGCCACACAACGTGACAAGCTTATCACAACTCACCAGTGCAATGTCGAGAAAATATAAAAAAATGTGTAACTGCAAAAGTGATCACATATAGAGGCACTAACAAATTTATACAAAATTTATTGTTCAAGTTACTGGGTATTTCTTTAGGCCTGGCCATCAATATTAAGTGGCCAAAATATTTGCAAGAATTTAGAAAGGCATTAAGGGAGGGGTTATGAGCTTTAAAAGAGAACATTCTGTACCTCTTAACTATATGTTTTTGCAATTTTGAATTAATATCGTTATTATTCCTACTATGATATGTGAAAAAAATTACCATATACCCCCAATGAAGCTAAAATTAGGCCAGCACTATGAATGGGGCTCCTCTTAGCCCTACATCCCACTTATCTCAACATGTGGCGAAGGTTTGAAAGTCATCCACCGCTATTGCCGACCTCTTAAAACATATTTGATTTTTCTCTGATTCTTTTTTACATAAAAAAGTCACAATAATCTCCTTCTTTTATTAGAGTTTTTCACCCAAGTTGACAATTTTAAGTTATATGCTTTGACAATAATAAGATTAAAAACCAATAGAAAAGAAATATTACAGGTAGGCCTACAGTAAGTAAAATACTAATCATTGTTTCCAGTGTATCTTTAAAAATGACAGCATAATCAAATGTAGGTTTTGAGAGGCCGGCGATATTGGCAAATATAATTTCCAAACTTCACCACGGTGTGAAATAGGTGGGATGTAGGGCTAAGATAGATCCAGGTAGATTCAATGCAGTCTTACACTTTATTGATGATACAGCTGTCCATTATGGCAGTTTCAAAAAGGGAAAAACCCAAGTCACGGGGCGCATTTCAGTGTGTTGATTGGGTATATTTGTTAAGATGGCTGAATGTCAAAGTTATCGATTCGCCTCAGAGTCGACCAGATTCAGTGGATCATACTGTTTATAGACAACGAAAGAAGGTAAGATTTGCTTAACAGACTATTCACATCAGCTGGTAGGTGACAGTTTTTGTCCATTCGAAAACAACAGCTTGGTCACTTTTTTTCAACCAAAACTGACCCATGCTGTAGTTCTTAAAGGAGGCAATCGCTGGTCTAGGCTAAGATAGCACAATGTATAGGGCTAATTCCTCCGTCTTAGCCCTACGTCCCACCTATCTTAACCCATGGTGAAAGTTGAAAATCGATAGGCTGCTATGGCCGGCCTCTCAAAAC
>JAVFBW010194864.1:0-10155 GCA_034783835.1 Mopalia ciliata
ACAACATCTACACACATGAATATGCTCAATTATGTAATAACGGCCATTTTGTTTCACGGAATTTTGTGAAATGCAATACAATCCGCTGTCTTTACCAAAGGGAGCTATATTCCAAGTTTGAAGTTAATCAGTGAATTTATTCTCAACTTATAGTGTCCACAGCACCTACAGAGATGAATATACTAAAATTATGTAATAATGGCCTTTTTTTTTTTTCATGGAATTAGGTGAAATGCAATACTATCTGTCGCCTTAACAGGAAGAGGCTACATACCAAGTTTGAAGTTAATCGGTGAATTTGTTTTCAAGCTAGACTGTTCAAAAACTTTTGTGACCGACAGACAGACACCGAATAGCATTTCTAAGTCCCCCCTACTATAGTACTGGTGGACAAAAAAATGGACTAACAGCTATTCTTAGTTTAACATTAGTAAATAAAATATATAACCAATTGATATTTTTGATGGCTTTTATTCTGTTAATTGTGTCTGTGGTGAATGCAACATTGTATTAACAACATATTTATCTGAGACATTACAGTTATTTCAGGCAAAATAATGCTAAGTTATCCATACTTATATATCAATTGACCTCATGCAACAAAAGCTTCATTAGTTTTTACTGTTCACAATAAAAATCAACTCAAACTACAGGAGCCTCTAGATAGACATTGGTAATTACAGACATTGTGGATGTGTCTGAAAGTAGAAAAGTAAGAATAACAACAGAATGGGGAGACAAAGTTAACCTTGTAGGAGAAATTCAGATTCATTCAAATCAACCATGCCTCCAACTAAGCCAGAAGAAGGTTTAAGGCCATAACTAAATATTTTGTCATACTAGTTATGGGCAAGTCTGAACTCCATTAGTAGGTACATGTACTGTTTGGGGAAAACCACAGACTTTCTTGTATATAAACAATTACCTTCAAGCAACAGGATCATACATTTATTAAGTTAAAGTCAGAAAGTCTTCGTTTAAGGTCAGAAAGGCTTCAAAAGATCTAGATACACCAATATGAGAATTATTTTTAGAACTCATGACATGGGATGGTATGAATTTCAAAGGAACAAATAAACAAGCCAATTAAATGTAATACTGTATCTTTTATGGATTAAATCAACTGATAAAATCATCAATAACAATGAAGGTGCATTCTCGTGGTGTGAATCGTAGTAACGGGTTCAGGGGGATTCTCCGCATTTTCTGAGATTTGATTGGTCAAATGTACCATACTTTGTTTACCTATCAAAACGCTGCAAATAAGGGGAATTCCCATAAGTTGTGACTAGAGTGCAAAGGTCGGCCTGAAGACACTGACACAATCAACAGCTAAACATAAAACAATTGAAATTTCAACAGATCTAAAACACAAATGAGAAATACATATGAGGTAGAACAGAGATTCTTAAATAGTTCTTAGAACTTCACCGAGGTTTCCTCACAAACCAAACATCATTAATCAATCAAAGAATCCTAATCAAATATTCATATGTCTAAATTCAATTAACTCATCAAGTTTAGTAAATTAACAAAATATATAATATCGAAAATTTTAAGTTTTATAATATTCAATATCAATAAATGCAAGAAATCTATAAAAAAAAAAATCTATATATAGAAGAACGTAAAAGTTTATATGAAATAAACTCATACAGAAAGTTAAAACTGAAACATTACAAACTTAACATCAGCGGAAATATCTCCAATATCTATTTGGGACATACAATTTAAAATCGTTTCATTACAAAACAAGAAAGGGAGAGATCTACTCAACCAGTTGAAACAAATTGATATCGGCCTTTAGTGCCTATTTTCACATTTCTTCAAGCAATATTTGAAAAGAATATTTTTAACAAAATTTGTTCATGAAAACCAGCTATATTGACAGTTTTATTGAAATTTTTTTTATCAAAAAATAGTTTGTATTAAACTTGTGTAAGCATACACAAACAACTAAGATTTGGAATAAATTGTATCAAACAGGCCTATCTTCTGATCAAATACATTTAAAAACATTTAGGCTGGGACCATATCTGATATATCTGTAATTTGTTGGTCTTCATCAGCATCATTATTCAATATGACCTGTAACTGGACAATCAACGCTGTTTTAATATCCTTCCAAGTAAAAGGAAGCACACAACATGCAGCATATATATTTCTTTACAGGCTAGCTGGATACCCTTACTCATATTTTTGTTTGAATTTTCGAAATTTATAAATTATCAAGAATGTTGGATGTTAACAGTGGATAAACTTTTTTACAAAACTGTGTTTATTTGGACTGTAATAGCATGATTGCCAAGGAAGAGAGAGAAAAATATAATGGAGAGAAAATGGCTTCAGGGGATGTCAAATTAATTTTTTTTTTTAAAACTGAGCCAAAATAACTTTTAAAAAAAATTCAGTTTAACTCTTGATTTAACATTTTCACAGTTAAGTAACATTTTGGGTCTTTTGTTCTCAAGAAATGCATGGTAACTTCTCTCTTCCACGCATACAGTACTAATTGTATTGTATAAATGCCAGGATGAGGTAACTTCCACTGGAGCGATACTCTGGGCTGAAGTAACCTCTATATCCCTTGGAAGGTTACCATTAAATATACTTAAATATGGCATCGACTTATCATTTCTTCATTTTATAACATTACCTGAGTGTTAAAGGAATATACCTTCTTACGACTAACACTCTTGTGCGTTATGGGTTAATTACATGTGTGAACCTATATAGGTCATTGGTGTCAACCGTCAAAGTTTTAAACAGTAGACTCTACACGTATCATGACATAGATATTTGATTAGTCCATATTTGTGGAGCTCTTCTGTTTAATGATAAAAGTACCTAAACATGGCCGCGCAGATAAATTTAACGCACAACACATTGTTTAAGATCCAACTATAAAATTGATATAGCTCGATTGGAAAATTAGAGAGCATAATTAATGATGTTTGTTTTACCTATATGCATTTCATTGCAACCTGGAGTATGCTTTAAGGATATAATGATTGAGGGCCAGTTTATTTAACATTTGTGAACATTTTTGCTGACGATAAACACACATTCATTATTTTGACTGTTGACATTTCGGCAGAGTAGTCCCTCACATTCTTATTTAAGACTGTTGACAGTTTTGCCAATGATGCCCACACACTCGTGTATCTGTTCCTCAGTTATGACTAGTGGGGGTGCGAAGCGAATAATGTCACCATGCGTGGGTTTCGCCAGTAGACCATTGTCTCTCAGGAGAAGACAGACATCCCAAGCATCATACTCTGGAAAACACAAATACAATATTAAGAAAATCGTGTTTGTATCCAGTTCCAACTTGACTAATTAAGATTTGTTTGTTTGAATGGGGTTTAACATCGTACACAAGGGTATTTCACTTATATGAAGACATGCCAGCCCAATGGGTGAATGAAACCACCCACGACACCACTGGCAACAAACAAAGACAGGACGGGACAAAAACAGGACAACAACAGGACGCAATACAGACACCACAAACAGATCAGCTTCCTGTTCCCCTTTATCTCTTGAGAGCACAAGGGCAACATGAAGCTCCCTCCAACCACCCGCATTGAGGTATAGAAATTTGATTGATTGATCGGTGTTTCATGCTTAAGGTTATTTCACTTCTATGACAGCAGCTTTTTTTAACAATAGTTGACACTAGCACAACCAAGATGTTTAGCATTCAAATAATGTTGGAAGGTTAATTTCGCTAAAGTAACGACAACATCACTACTCTTTAAACAAACTGCCCTTAGTCAAAGTGCTATAGAAACTTGAAGGGCATCAAAGTACCATGAACTTCATATTGATGTCTTTGTCCCCAATGTCAGCCTAAAGGATGGAGTAAACCATATACATGTAGAGATTTATAGAACTCAACAGTCATACTTGAAACGGGGAAATATTGAATTTTTGCACCAAATTATTTTGCAGATTTTAACAAAAAATTGTTACAACCAAACATATATATTGCTCAAAGCACAATTTAATACCATTCCATTTCCTTTTTTCATTTACAACATTTGTAAAAAGAAGGAGCTGACGTGTGATTGTAATTTAAACAGACTGTAGATCAACCATGGAAACGAATTTCAAAGTAAATCTAAAGTTATCTCCCATATTCCTCATGATCATCTTATAATACAGCCGAAATTAGTTCCCCGTGTGAATAGTTGATGATTTTCCAACAAGAGCTCACAAAATGATTACATCAACAAAATGATGTTATTGGACGTAATGACAAATGTTAAAAATCGAGACATTATGATAAAATACGTGCCTGGAACCATTCAGCAAAAAGCTTTACAACAAAAAAACTTCTGGAAACTATATAAGAATCAATGGTTCCTTGGTCATTTCATAACGATTGTTTGTTTGATTGGTTTTTAACGTCGTACTCAAGGGTATTTCACTTATATGATGACGGATTGTCCATTTCATACTGTACACAGCCTTATTACATTGGAAGACCGAGAGGAAACCTCGTAAAAACCACCCCCGCCATTGCCAGAGCCACAACATATGACTCGCTTATATACCTGACATTTCCTAACGAGTTCTGGTAATTATTAAGGATGTAAATATATGTACCAAGGACAAGGACTTACTCTCATTGATGACTATGGCATTTAGTAGGCCCTTCCCCCGGACTACTTTGACCACCTCTGATGGTAGCTTGGATAACTCCGCTCTTAACACATGACCTAATCTCTCCGCATTCTCTGTTAATTTCTCATCCAATAACACCTGGAAAATAGTCACGTAAAACATTGGTCACTGAAACATAAACTCAAGGGTATATAGGTTTAATAAATGCAGATTGCTCAGGAGACAGCTGTTCAACAGTATATTCTAACTCTATACTGTTGTTGTAAAATGTCCTGTCACAATTGAGTTTTTTTATGACGTTACAAATTCAAGTTAATAACCCAACAAAAACCGTTATGCCACTTTTAAGCCAGGTTAGTTTGAAAGAACATAGTATAATTCAAATGTAACTTGAAATAGTTTGTTTGGCTTGGGTTTCGCTTCACTCATATGACAGCATGCCAGCCCAAGTGGTGAAGGAAATCACACTCGGAGGCACTGATAGGTAACAAAAACAGGTCATGACAATACAAAGACACCACAAAGAGATCCCCTTCATGTTGCCCCTTAGCTCTGAGGTCACCAGGTAGCTCCGTGCCATCAGCCCTTGGCATGAAACAGAATGATGTTATTGTAAGGACAAATGACATAGCCTGTCTTGGTCGTGAATTCACAGCTGCTCCTTTGCACAGTCATAATAAGAAAGAAGGTAAGTGTAATAACAACGACTACATGTACTCTTAAATAGCAGCAAAATAGCACTATTACAAGTGAAAGAAGTTCTGCTATTTCACATTCATGTAAATAATAAATTCATATATTATAGTATTCCAACAATAATTGACATTAGCACAGCCATATAATGTGAGGTGTTTCAATACTGTTGGAAAGATAATTTTCCTCCAGTGCTATGTGAAACAAAGCATTGCTACTCTTCAGACAAACTATTAAACCATATATTATTATGGGTTGATTTCCTCACCTGAAGCGCTTTCATGGCTACCTTACAGGCTATAGGGTTACCTCCATACGTAGATCCATGTTCACCTGGCTTGATAGTTAACATCACCTCGTTGTCAGCTAGTATAGCAGACACCTGTTCAAATAACACAATTGATTATATGAGTGGGTTTTTATCAACTATATTCAGAATGACGGACAAATACCTATAGGAGGGAAAAAAAGTCCATGACAGATTTCATGGCAGCATAGTATAAGATTATAATCAGATTGTTAGGAGTTTAAAATCATACTCAAAAGTATTTCACTTATATAATTACAGATCGCCATTTCACACTGTTCCAATATAAATCTATTTTATATTATGCTGCAGTATGTGTTTAAAGACACCACATCAAAACAGTCTTTGTGTTACTTAAAATTGTATTTTACATGCAAATTGTACTAGTCTTCCAAAAGAATCATGTCAAGGGAGGTAAGTCAATGTGTCCTGGTAGAAATACTTACAGGGTAAGCTCCCCCTGACAAAGCTTTTCCCAAAACAACAATGTCTGGTCTGGCATTCTCATGATCAACACACAGCATCCTACGAATAAATCCCAGTGTAGTCAAAGCATTTTAGTATAAAAGTTATACATATGTATGTAATAGAATAATATGTCCTATAAGTGGCTGTCTAAATTGGGTCAATTTCACCAGGAAATATTTAATGTATGTTCAGAGATGGACAATGGGTTTCAACCCATATATAAATTAGCCCAAAGTTATTTGATAACCCCCCCCCCCACCCTGCCCCAACACCAAAAAAAAAAAAAAACAATACCAATAATCTAGCCATATACCTTCAATACAATGCAATAAAAGTAAAATCATAAGAGACAATTCATAACTAAAACAATTTATTCTGTTGGATCCTTCATAATGGCATTTGCCTCAAATGCAGGCGCAACAATTTGAGTGACACTAATCTGCATAGCAAATCCGTGTCCGGCAAAATTGGAAACACCAGCAACACATACAAAGCATCAGCCAAAAACAATCCAACATAAAATCATTATTTAATTCTAAGGATAAGAATACAGAGGTTTTGAGCTATGGAATTAGCTGCATTACAACAACAGAGTTACATCCCTTGGTATAGTGATCCTACCAAATCATCCTACCAAATCATGGCTTTACTTTACTGGGCTGTCTGTACTTTAACTTTGTGTGTTGTAAGTTTGCAGAATAATGTAACTATAAAATTTTTACTTTGGCAAAAAGTACTATTCCAAGCTATGGAAGAACAAAATTCATAACTTGACATTGACTGTAATTTATCTGTTCATTTTCAATATTTCTCATATCCAACCTGTTAATTAGCATGGATTGTCCAAATTTGAGAACATTTCCACACCTGTGGATTGGTCAACTTTATTTAAAGTGATAAACATGATTTTGCAACAGGATCTCATTATGCTGTCATATCACCCGTAATGAGAAACTTTTACCCACCTTCCAGTTCGGCCAATTCCTGTTTGTACCTCATCAGCAATCCACAGCACATTATATTTGGTACAGAGTTGTCTCACCTTGCTTAGGTAGCCATCATCCGGAACAACCACCCCAGCCTCTCCCTGAATTGGTTCTACCATAAAAGCACACACATTGGGGTTCTGCAATTGTTTCTGTCAACAAATAAGTTCATTGCTTTGAGCTGCAGAGATGATATAGCAGTCTATGGTTTGGCTCTCCATGGCATATTTCTTTGCTAAAATTGCTAGTGTGTCATTTTCTGCATGAAGTTCTCTCCCTTCACCATAAGCAGTAACGTTGACAACTGTGTCCTACTTTAGTGACATGAAGAAGGATAAATTCCAATTAGCTTTCAACTGGTGATTTTAGTTGTATCAAAATATGTGTCATTAGTTGTGATAATTTTATCAGACCAAAACATTAATAATAGTCCAAAATAATTCTTTATTTTGAAATAAAGCTCCCAAAGCTAATTAGAAAGAAAAAAAGACATATCGCCACAACTGTAAAGTCTGTAATATAATCTTACAGCTTCGAAAAGTACAGAAACTCAAATCAGCATGCTCGCTACAGGTTGTCAAATTATTCAAAACTCAATCTGACCAAAAAAACTAAATTCAATCCCCGATGAAGAGAGAAAATGATGCTTAGTAAAAAAAGACAATAATTTTGCTGTATTTCTTATATTTTAATGCTATTGATAGCTTAATATTGTGTTTAACCACTGTGTAAATTGACTCCCCTACTACCAGAAAAGAGGTTTCTATTGGCACTTGACCAATAGATAAATAACTAACTTAAACCTACCTCTAGTGCAGCTAAATCATTGTATGGGACCATATCAAATCCTGGCATGAAAGGGCCAAACTCATCGTAACTGGAGGGGTCTGTGGAACTGGAGATAGCAGACAATGTACGGCCCCAAAAATTACCATCTGCAAAGATGATCCTGGCTTCATTCTTGGGGATGTTTTTCACTTTATATCCCCATTTCCTGGCCAGTTTACAAGCAGTCTCCCCGCCCTCAACACCTGCAAAAATAGAAGATTTTTTCACAGACTGCTTTATGGATTGTTGAATTTTGCTGTAAGATATAAGGTTTTATTTAACAGATACAGAATCAAGCGATCAAAACACCAATGCCATTTTTTAAAAATCTACCTTTATTGTTGACTCCTTGAAAATGATTTGTCTGTTTCTTTGTTAAGGTTTCAATGTCATACTCAACTGGTATTTCACTTATACAACAGAAGTGTATTCTAACACAACTAGCACAACCAAGATGTGAACTGATTTTTGTGACTTTTAGAAAGTGAATGTTATCAGTATTTTAGCTAGTTTGGGAAAACACTTAGGCTTTTTTGAATAGATTAATATAGTTTAAAAAATGTTGCAGGTTGAAACCCATCTGAGTTAGAACACCAAGACCACCTGGTCTTCTCCAAAAATAAATGGATGGCTGAGAGGTCTAGGTGCATCCAACTATCCCCATCTGGTAACTGGAAACAAACATAAAACTGTGCCTGGACGGGATAGAAAAATAATATTTAAAATGCAAGATTTCGCCATTGTATATTTAGTCATAAGCTTGTGACTGAATATAAGCTGACCTGTGTTCATTGGCAGGACTTTGTCATATTTGAAAAGACTGGTAACAAACTCCTCATACTCTCCCAGCACATTGGTATAGAAAGCTCTGGAGGAAAGGGCTAACACATCAGCCTGTTCTTTCAGGGCCTGTGTTATCTTGGGATGACAGTGGCCCTGGTTCACAGCACTGTATGCACTCAGGAAGTCATAGTACTTGTTTCCCTCTACATCCCACACAAATACACCTGTAGATAACAACATAATCACACATCTTACTATGATCAGTTTTAGTTTGATTGGGTTTAAAGGTCACATTTTATAAGGTTATTTGACTCATATGGTAATGACCCACTAAACGCACAATGGTGGAGGAAAGCACCGTAGACATGACTGGCGACATTGATGGGACAAACACAAGTCACAATGCCAAAGGAAATCAAATAGAGATCCACTTCATGTACCCTTTAAATCTAACAGCAATAGAGCAACAGGAAGCTTCTTCCCAATGGGTGGGTGTAAAATAAAGTTACCGTAGAAACATTAATACAGTATATTGGTATACATAACCTCTAGAAGTTGGGACAGAGAAATAGGCTTTTCCGCAGGGGTCTTACCTGTTATTTCTATGGACTGCCCCAACATTAGAGTGTCTGAAGCTCTAGATGTTATAAGGTATATATATCTAGTGGATATTCACCTGTTTCTAAAATATGAAGTTGTGTAACCATTTAACATTATCATGGAGCTATAAAGAGAAGGAGGCACAACTCTACCAGCCATTACGGCTCACTAACAAGAAGCCCATGCTGTGCTATATAAAGTTGAAAGGCCTTTTAGGCCAGTGGGCATAGCCAAGTTTTTTTGATGTTCTTCTATGTAAGATTCCACCACCCAACCGATCTGTTTGTTTGTTGTTTGATTGGGTTTAACATCATACTCAAGGGTATTTCACTTATATAAAGACAGAATGTCCACTTCACACTCTTCCTTGCCATATTACTGTGGAAAACCAGAAGGAAACCTCTTAAAAACCAACCCTGCAATTGCCGGAGCCACATCACTCATATACCTGATGGTCAACAGATGGACTCAATCTTGTGAACGGTAAACTGGAGTAGGATTAGGAAGCAAACACACTACCAATAAGCCATGGCCATGGGCACACCCACAGATCTGAATGGCTCGAGCACAACGGATTGCAACCAAGTGAGATTGTGATATGCACATCTCTTTTCAGTCAATTTACAGCAATTAGAAATGTGGCCTTTGAGATGTTAAAAAAACACTATCTTCAATCATGCTACTGACCAGGTCTGATTATTTTTCGATAACAGATACCACATCAACCCTGATAATTAGCCTCAGCATTCGGCAATTGCTGAGGAAAAATTAAATTATCCTCAGTAAAAAAATTGCTGAGGATCCGTTTTACCGAGCTGACCATTGTAAGCAAATGCATCATGATTTATTTTATATCTAAAT
>JAVFBW010194875.1:0-19623 GCA_034783835.1 Mopalia ciliata
GAAATCCTTCCCATGTTGATCAAATCAAACAAAAAAATAAAGGGAATAAAAATTGGCGATACGGAGCTAAAGATCTCTCAATAAGCCGATGGCACAACCCTTATCCTTGATGGCTCCGATGAATCCCTTAAGGAATCATTAAATGTATTTCAACAGTATGCTAATCTATCCAGTTTAAAAGTTAACATAGGTAAAACAAAATCAACAGTATGCTAATCTATCTGGTTTAAAAATTAACAAAGATAAAACAAAGTCAATAAGGGTTGGAAGTAAGAAATTATGTGAAGAAACTTTTTACCATAGGTATAATTTAAACTGGGACCAAAACAATTTTGAATATTTAGGAATAGTTTTCTCAGTGAATTTGGATACAATATCAAAGGTAAACTTTAATGCAATTTTTTTTTAAACTCTAAAACGAAATGAAAAAATGGAGTAAGAGAATACTTACACCAATGGGAAGGATAACGGTCGTTAAATCATTAATTTTAACTCTCTAATTCATGCCAAATGGCATTCTGTGCTACATGTATGCTAGTGCATACACATAAAAATTTATAGACTGTTTAACATGTATATGGACTGAGTGACTGTAATAAAGTTATAAATAAAATTTAAAAAAAATAATTTTAATCAAGTTAAACCAGCTGTTTCTATCTTTACCAAATCCATCCGATGAATATATTATAAAATTACAATCTGCTTTGTTCAAATTCATCTGGCAGTCAAATACAAAGTAAAGAGGGCAATTGTAACCCAACTCTATAGTAGCGGGGGACTAAACATGATAGATGTTAAGAGTTTCATCACAGTCATAAAGACTTCCTGGATAAGAAGATTAGTTATGTATGACTCACCTTGCTAAATATTGTTCACCTTTAAATATGATAAGGTGAACAATTATATCCTAAGAGGTTATAGTTTTTTTTTGTGAATCCATCTGTATGTCAACAAATAATTTCTGGAAAGACGTTTTTCTCTGCTTGGATGACTCTCAACACTAAATATGTTTTATCAAACCACGATATATACGATATTAATATTTGGGATAGTCCTAATATACTAGTAAACAATAAACCTTTTTTTTACAAAGCATGGGCTAAAAGCAGTAATTTCTTATTTTATTGATGAGAACGGGAATTTTATTTATTATAACCCCTTTGTCACTGTGTACAAGGGACGAACTAATTTTCTGCAATATATGGGAGTTTGCAAAGCAGTTAAAGCGTATGTCCAATCAATCAATTTTACCCTTGTCAAAATATGCAAATGTGACTTATTTTTACCAATTAGTCTGAAGGTGTTATTACAACACAAAAAAGGCTGTAGAGATATGTATAATGTTATAAGTGTTTAAAAGGAAATCCCTACAAGTCAATCGAAATGGACATCAGTACCCCCTGAGGCTTGGGAAGATATATACTACATCCCTTTTAAAGGCTCTCGCAATACTAAATTGCAATGGTTCCAATACAGAGTTAACCACCGCATCTTAGCCACAAATGTGTTTTTGTGTAAAATAAAAACAAAAAGTGAGGAGTTATGTACCGTTTGCAAATTGGAACGGGAAACTTTGAGTCACCTCTTTTATGATTGCCAAGTAGTAAAAGGTTTGTGGAACAATCTCCGAACATGGTTCCAAAAAGGTTTGTGGAACAATCTCCGAACATTTATATAAAATTGTCTGACTTTTGAGTGACTCACGTGCAACTATGCTGCTGTTTTCCTACTGCAAATAACCGATAATGGTAACAAACTGATCAGCACTAAATGTCAGTTGTAAATACCACTTTGTTGTTTCTCTACCAATCCATGTACTTATCATTGTTTGGAAAAACAAGTACTCTACACAAATTTGCAAACATTTTCACCTGCAAACCAGGTCATGTGGTCATGCAGGGTAAGGTGTTAATTCGTGATCAATGAGCATAAATAATACCCCCCAAAAAACCAAAACAAAATCTACTTAAACTATATATGTGTCTTTTTCTTTCATATTTCATCAGTAAAATCAATATTAAATTTGAACCGGTTTTGTTTTCTGTTACGCAAATCCTGATCACTTTTATGCATAGATGCTTTTCACTGGCCTAGATGTGTGCACCCAATGCACTGCTTTTCCTTAGCAAAGAAACATAACTTTACCATTAAAAAGCTGAGCATAAATTTGTTGGGGTTTGCTTGGAACAAATTCGTCGATTATTTGAAAATAATCTCTTTCTTGACAAAATTGATTAAAAGAGAGGAAATCAAATCCAGCTTGTATTGTTTAAGTTAATCTTTATCCGCGAATAAAAAATAAATATTTCTTTTAAATTCAGCATTGTTATCTTCTAATGTAGAACTAACTCTGAGAGTATTAACTAAAACCAGGGTTTAAATTGCAACCAATCTGAGAGTTTTCCTCAAGGGAGAACGTTACATTTTAGTCACACAGATTCAAAACATGGAAGCCATTAATTACCTTTGTATTTCAGCATACTGCATGACATTTCTTGGAAATTTTTCATCTGTCTTGAGTATTGCAAGTGGGCTATTAGGAATATATGGATATGCTTCTTTAGATTAAAGGCCCTCTGATATTTTCATTTCTGTTAACACCATTAACATAAACTCTGACAAAATGTGCAAATATATTGATAATTCCTTATTATAATGAAAATAAGTATATCCTCCGATGTTTGCTTAAACATTATTGAATGACGTGCACATGCTCAACTGTTTCCTCTTTTGGAAAAAAAAGCATTGATTACTGTAGGCTGAAAATATATATTCGTGTTTGCTCACTCTTCTGTGCCTATTCCATTCAACCGCGATTGGAAACATAGAATAATTCAGTTGACAAGGTCACGTTCTCTGCCATCTGCTGACGTCAAAACAGGACAGAGACAAAGCAGGGTCCAAAATAGGCCACATGTATTGACAAATGTTTCATCCTATTGATCTTCGTGTCATTGCTGAAAGAAAAGGAAATACCATACGGTATCATTGTCTTTAATGACTCCTCATCTAGGTCTTATTAATAAAGTGAAACGTTTGGTATTTTTTAGGAGTTGTTACATCTACTCTATGTTGTTAACCAGGCCTTAGCTCCCAAACACGGCGTCAAACAGGCTTCCCGCTACTCACAGTGAACTCGTGTAGCCAAATTATGAGTACAAACGAGGGTAAAATGGACATATAGCATTGAACACTTAACTATGTTTAATAGTCACCCACTCTCCAAATGAGAATCCTGTCAGAACATGTGTTAGGGGATTGGCAGACATATATGTCCAGCCTCGTTTGGAAAGGCTTTTTCAAAAGATTCGAACTATACATACTTATTGTTATAAATAACAGACCGGATCAAAATAATGTCTGTTCATCTGAGTTCAACCGACATGAACAGCGATAGTTTAATGTAATTTCATGTTATAGTCGGCATAAGTAGCCATAGACAAGTATTTTGTTTTCAGGTACTTGACTTCCAATAAAGATTGATCTGATTTGAACCAAAATGTGTTACCCTTTAGGGACGGTTTAGTATCTGACTGATTCTTTATATATATTATGTCCTAATAACGGTCAGAAATCACAGTAAGGTTGACTGACCTGTGGTTTTGTAGTGTTTTATTACAAGTTGTTTGGTGTGTTAGTATGAATTAAGGTATTTAATGACCATTTGCCAGTCTCATGGTGTAAGACAAACATGACATAGAAACGAAATATAGGCCTACAACAAAACAGGACTCCCAGAGACCCATTGCAACAAAATTATATTCACCACTAAGGTGTGTTCAATAAGGTAAAATTAAAAACAGGCCCTATGTCAGTTCTATAACCGTAACGTTGTCGTTTAATTACAAAATAAGGAAAATTGTAGCCTGAAATTTAGCTTTTCTTTAAGTAGAGAGTAGGGAAGATCTATATTAAATTAAATTTTGAGCATTTTCTAAAGCCGGAACTCAAAACAGTGTTTTCTTTGCCTAACACTGTTAATGCTCTTAATTATAAATTGTCTCGTTTTAAAGAATGTATCAGTGTTTCCCCAGCTTGACCTACACTGAGTTTTTACACCATTCAAATGGTTTTTACATTCTAGACAAGTTCATTTGTAGGCGTTTCATCTATTTCTTGAATTTTAACATATTATTTTTGTCCACACCATTCTTTATCGTTTTAAATTTGCCATTCGATTATAACTTTGGCTACAAGTGTCAGTTAAGCCCGTTCACAACCCACCGTGCGTGTTTTAATCCGTAGGCCTACGTTTTTTGACGAGGCCGTGCTGCGGGTGAATCCGTAGACCAACCACAGCTCGAACGCAGCGAAAGTTCCTCGTGTATTAAAAGAGCTACGGCGTGTCTCACCACGTACTGATCCCCAACTTTTGTCCACGTTTATGCAAGTAGACAGCACGCACTTGCAAGTACGGCGGGTTGGGACCGCGGCTTAAGCTCTCTCCATTTCTCCTCGGGCAATAAAAACAACCACCCATTAGGCTAAACAATCAAAATTATTGTATTTATAACTTAATAATTTACAGGTTTTTAACAGAGCTAAGATTGAAAGAGTTACTCGCCAGACGGGAAAATAATCATTTTACAAGTACATTTTGATCAGTATCAAATGAACTCAATTTTTAGTATGAATTTCATTTACTGAATTATTTAACTACCTTTATATTTACTCATTCTTACTGTGTGGCACTGCCGACAGTACTCCCAACAATAAAGAGTCAAACGTTAAAATCCTTTCAATATTAAAATTAAATTTAAAAAAAAGGTTTGAATTATGAACACAATGTACATACTTTAATTACAACAAAAAAAGTATTCATGTATGTACATTTTCATCAATATGAATTGTTACAAATCTACACAAATATGATAAAAATAAACATGTTTTTCTTTCTAGCAGGCATTTCCATGGTGTAGTAATCAGTTAACTTGACATTGTATGAATTGTATTTTATACAGTATCTTTTTAAATATTGCTCTTTTCGTGAATAAAACCTTTATATAAATCACTTTCGTTTTTTTTTTTGTTTAACATTTAGACGGAACAACGACGGTACATGCAATGGTTGATACATTGAATTTAAATTACATACCTAATGACACATGAATAACAAAGAACAGAAAACTCCATAAAAGATACTGGGAATAAGACCCTGGAGAGACGGTCAATAGCACAAAAAACTGAGATATAATGATTTGTGACATAGAAGGCGACAGATGTGGCGTTCATGTCAATCATGACTATGGCTGACTTATGTCGTTTACTGATTTGTATATTCACCTCATAATTAAACATCAGTACTAAGTACTCAATTTGAATGAAAACTTCAACATTTATCACAAAGGCAAGCCACTGTGTCTTGATCTGTACTTTTTTTGTATCTTAACATGTATTAACATCTGTCAAAGACTTTTAATCGGAATCTCTTCATTACAATAGCAGTTGTTTAACATAAACATATACAGTTATAGTCGATTTATTTACAACAAAATATTAAAAGAGGAGAAACTACAACAAATGCATTTCTCCACCCAATAGAAATAGTATATATTAAGATTTTACAATCACTTGTAGTATTACCTTTTTTGTTTTTGTTTGTACAATTCCTTGAATTGTTCAACTTTTACTTTGAGAAGATTATGGTTATGTTGTTGTTGTTGTTGTTGTCACTAAACATTGACTGGCTTTTGTTTGACAGTAGCGTGTCTCTCGATGCTATTCCTACTATCTTTTTCTGTTATCGGATAGTATTCTTATTTACTCATACAATCTCCACAATATTCGAGGAAACTAAATGGAATCCACCATTTTTTTGTAAGTTTTTCTGTTTACTTCATTCATTCACTCATTCATCCTTTTGTCTTTTGTTCATTCAATTATTTTATTGTATTTTACAGTTTATCATTGCTAATTACACGAAGATACAAGGTTATCGCAATTAACCAAGACAGGACCTATATAACAGGAGCGTCACAATTATTGATATGATACAAAATTATAAACATAACTTTAATATTTGGGGCATTCTTTATTACATCTTTGTTTGCTTGAATCTCGCCGACGTACTATTCGTCTGTACTTTATGTGTCACTGTCGATTGTCATCTTGTGTAATATTTTGTTTGGTGAGGACGATATAATTATGACTGAATACAGTCACGTGGTTCATATCTGAACTGGAAAACACATCACTTGCCTCAATGACCTATTTATAGACCATTGCTTCACACGCTTGTTGTTTTTTTTTACCCGAACACGCAGAAGATTGTTAGTATACATATGGCTGCGCACAGTGATTTGTTAAACATGTTTCAGTATTTTTTTATTTTTGGTCAGATTTTGTCTGACATTGGCTTAACGCACCTTGGTAAATGTGTTAGCGCTTTCTGTATACATGCATGCATGTGTATTTTTTTGTTATCCCCTCTTTTAACATATACCACACGACATTTTGCGTCACTGATCAGCTACTGTGTATACCATTTGTTTTCGATTGGCTTAATATTTGTTGATTGAGATGACTTTATGGTCTATTTAACACGCATATATTAAACTGGGTAAATGTATTTCGTTTCGGAAGCAGCCTAATGACCTCGTTAAACCCATCACCGTCATTGCCGTAGCCACATCGTGTCACTCACTCATGCCTGATACTCCACAGAAGGAACCGTACGTTTAATTAAGATGACTAAGCGCATTAACCAATAAGCCACGGCCATAAGCTTCCCTAAGCTTGTGAGACTTATGCTAAAGGTATGCATATGGTTTGTTAAGGCATTTTAGATATCGAGTGGTTTGCATTAAAAGCAGTCTGTTTGCGTACCTGGATGGCATTCTATTGGCATACCATAGTCAGGCGGAATATAGTTCTTTTCAACAGGAATATATTAGTGGTGTTAATGTCTAAGATATATATCAGGAAGCCTACGGCTATAATACCTAATGAACAAATTTTAATCGATAAGGAGAATTCAGAAGCCAATTTCCCGAAACCATTTACTACAGGTACAAAAAAAAAACACATCACAGCAAAGGGATGTAACTTTTTGTTTACAACTGTTTTATAAATCTCCAACCAAAATAAAGGGATAAAATATGCAATTTAATGCCGCGTGTGAGAAATACAACGAAAAATCTTGTATATTGAACATAACATTTCATTTATAACATAACTTATGAACTATTATGTCGCCGCTGCACAATTGTTCACTCTGTATATATAGCACTCCTACAAATCGACGCTAATCATTTTGTCGTCCACCTAAAACTTGTTAACCAACAATCCAATTTGTTTCGGTTGCTAGTTTGATCAGTGTTAACGTTATTGAATGTAGTTCTGGCAGACATTTTAATTTTTCTTTATTTCTGTGCAGTACAGTCTATGAAAGCGTTATTAAGCCAACACACTGCTACCGTAGCAACGAAACAGACAATCAATTTCGAGATATAAACTGGTAGTCCAATTAACATTGATTAAAAGTATAATACTAAATGAACCACTGTCCTCTGGGTAGTGTGATTGAAAACATTTAAACTGAGTTAAACACCACTAGATTGACGGTCGAAGTCATTCTTTCCTTTTATTTTCATTTATTCAACAGAACTTTAGTTATCTGAATATAAATAATTGGAATGTACAAATAAACATATATATCAATATTGTTTTTCTGGAGAAAAAACCCTAAATGGGTTTATTTCATCCCACTTTGTACAATGGATAAAAATGAACAAGATCTACGTAAAATATCATGTGTCAAAACATATTTATAATAATAACACATTCATACACTATATACAATAGATAAAATTGAACAAGATCTACGTAAAATAAATTATAGATACAGTAGGATGTGATTGGGAATTTTTTGTGTGAAAACATATTTACAATAATAACACATTCATATACCAACTATAACTATTTTCTCAAATGTTTATACCTCAAAAGAGAGGTAGCCTCATTTGGGCTGAAGTAGAGTATTAAGAAGATGACTCAAAGCGGGTTGAAGGACATCCTGGTGTTTTGAAGCTAAGTGGCAACGCAAAGCCGTATTGCATGTTGGGATCGATTTCGGTGACATTGATGATAAGTTTCGTTTATCTACTGTGCTGTCACATCTTCGTTTGCGATAAACATCTTTCAGTATAAAGACCCTTTTAAAATAACCACACCACCATTGCCATTGGTTAACGTCTTTGTGTCGGTGTTTGTAACCTAGCACACTTATACTTAATAAATATACATACAAAATACATTTAAATGCGCATTAGATTCGTCCGTGACCAACCATAACGTGTCCGTTGGCGATGGATCAATAAAGAGGTTATAAAACCTTAAAAATAGCCAATCTCCATCATCCGCTCTGCAGGTCCTTCAATGATACACATAAGTTTATAATAATACAATCTCTGTAGCTCAGGCGATAGAGTGCTGGGCCTGTAACCCAAAGGTCTCGGGTTCAAAATCCGGATGGGGCAAGCAATTTTTTCTCTCTTCAGTTATTCAAAATATATATTGATAAAAAAACGCATCAGATAATAGAGCACCCGCAGTCAAACCAAAGCTAAAAAAATAAATTAAAAAAACGAATTTAGCGTGTTATGTTTAAATAAAGTACTTGTGTATTTATATCATTATAGGAATTCCCGAACGCTATGTAATAACGCTTCACAAACCAATGTAAAGAGAATCTGGCCTATATTAAATATTTTATTTGTGTGTGGTTACTTTTTGCATTTGTCTCTGTAGCAAACATAGCAAGTTATTACCTGAATAATGCTTGCCAAAATTGTGATTAAGAGCATTGTCAGGAAAGACCAGAAGAAACATTCTCTTCCGTAGCATGTTTTCTCTGAACTAGTTTCTACGATTTTTTGGTCATAGAAATAGCCTAGGGATATTTGTAATAAAACTTGACTAATGCCTGTCATTGAATAAAATGCGCATATAATAGGGCTATAACAGGTTCTTCCAAAAAGCCTTATACAAATACAAAGGGAAATTGACATGCTGCAAGCATATCCGATACCAAAGAGAACTGTTGTGGGCATCATGTTACTGGAGTCCAAAACAAAGATACCAGTTACCATTGCCGTGATGAATCCAGCGTTATTCACCAGTAAAAGAGCAAATCCACATAGCTCGCTTTGGAATTTATCAAAAAGTATTCCGAAAGTGAGCCGAATAATAATGATTACTATTGAAATAATGTACACATAATTCATGTAATGTGTTATTCCTACGGAATCCGCTATAACTGTTATGTTATTCAAAGACGTATATCCACAAGCATTTACACTAACTGACGACCAAAATATTGCGTGGAATGTCGGAGATCTAAGAAGGTCTTTAATGGATTTGTCTTCCTCTACTGTATGTTTTAACAGCTCAATCACCTCATCATCTGCTTTGATAACATTTTGGTATTGTAATGGTTTCTTCAGTAATGTGTATAAACTCAGAAAACATCCTCCGAATATCATCAATGTTAGTATGCACAAAATCGAGAAGAAAGCATACAAGTTGTGTGGAAACAAAAAGTCTATAATTACTCCGAAAACCACTTTTCCACATGATATGCAAACCATAAAACTTCCTACAATTTTTCCACTGTGTTTTTTCGGTAAATATTCCACACATGTTCTTGTTATAACAACGTAGGCCATACAGTCGCCTGTGGCTGGTAAAATAAAACAGAAGGTATATTATTTAATAGAAAATACTCAATCAATCAACTATTCCCACATACATCCCTTGATTACATTATTGTTTCATGTTCTCTGTATAAAATAGAGTATCATGATACAAATATTTGGAACAGAATAGCATGACGACTACACAGCATCAATGATTGTATACCTATTTGTTAACTCTTGTCTAAGGCACCATGCTATTAAATGCCATGTGCTATACAATACGCGTCCGAATGCAGTGCACTATAAATACCTATGTCAGTTTGTCCGTTTTGTGCACTGACGTCAAAGCCGTGGCTATTTATAATACACGTATGTGCCAAGTTTGTAGCATGAACGTCACGCTTCAATCGTGAAGTGAACATTCCTTATATACAAAGAAAAAGGCTTGTCTCCACGTGCGTTACTGACTTATCCACGTCTGTCACTGACTTAATTCAGTTCACTTATTTTACCGATAAATTTAAGTAATAGCAAGAAAATTTGTATAATGCTTTTGGGGTGTCGATCTCAATTTTTATCTTTTGAAACATAACAGGTTAAGAGAGTTTGATCTTAAACCGCAAGTCACAGCCACACAAATTTAATTCATATTAAATTTTATAACCAAAATGTTGTGTCTTTCAGGTAAAAATCGTATTTTTTCAAGTACAAAATATAAGAAAAAAGTACTTCTTACACAGAATAAGCTGTATTCCACAGACCAGTCCAAGATGAAAACTCAACACTTCCCGATAGAATGTGACCAAAGCGAATAAAGCACTAAAACCCGGTACAGCTATCATGATCAATGAACACATGACGGTGTATCCAAGGGCGTTGGTAATGAAAGTCTCGAGGAAGGTTAACACAAGGCCAAGGGTACCCATCGAAGCCACCAGTTCAACTGAAATATGGAAATATTTGCAACGTTAACGAAACCCCCTTCTACACAATGAAATAAATAACTAAATGAATGACTGGAATGAAATGACTAAATGAATGACTGAAATGAAATGACTAAATGAATGACTGAAATTAAATGAATGAACGAAAAAGTTACGATTAAGCTGTCCATATTAACCAAATAGTTCAGGTCAATGATTTATTTATTGGTCAGCAACCTATGTTACATGGTGTGTAGCAACCACTAATGTAATAAAAATCCACTAATTTAAACATGTCATTTTTTCATAAAAAATCATCTATTTACGTCTTCAGAACAGTAAATCTCTAAAAAAAAAAAGTAACCAGCTTAAGACAAAAACCTTTTTTAACTTTTTTTCCTTAAATATTTTATTTTTAAATATCAGTTTGTTTGATCAAAAGTCATTTATATGCGTCTTCAGAACAATAAATGTATGACAAATAACCGGCTTTACACATAAGTGTTTGTATTTCCCAATACATTTTGAAGATTATTACATTAGCGGTTGAAATCGACACATGTATTTTCAACCACTGATGTACTAACTTTTTTACAACAATAACCAACTTAAGACAAAAAATTTCAACTTGTTTTGTCAAAATTTTCAGACATTTTTCTTATTTTTATTTTATTTTATATAACATTGTTTTTTTTCATCAAAAACCATCTATATGCGTCTTCAGAACAATAAATCTATGACAAATAACCAACTTTACACAAATCATTTCGGATTTTCCCATAAAATTTTGAAGATTATTACATTAATAGTTGAAATCGACACATGCATTTTCAACCACTCATGTAATAACTTTTTTTACAACTCATTTCTTCAACAACAAAAATCACCTATTTACGTCTTAAGAACAGTAAATCTATTAAAATAGTTCTGAAGACGAATATAGATGACTTTTGATGGAAAAAGCGATGTTAAAAAAAAATAATAAAAATTAAAATTAAAAACAAAATTTAAAAAAAAATTGAAATCTTTTCTCTAAAATTGGTTATTTTTAATGGATTTACTATTCTGAAAACGTATCGTAATGATTTTTTTTATAAAAAAAAATAGATGTTAAAAAAGGTATTACATTAGTGGACTTTTATTACATTAGTGGCTGCTACAATGGTGTCAACACTTGACGAAGATGACCTTAATTACTTTACGATTAACACTCAGATATTTGACGGAATGGGCCTAAATTCATGTTCTTTTTTTACTTACCTTCCGTTTGTGTGAAGTTAAAAGTATCTTTTAAGGCCTCGGCGTAGACGTTAAACGCAGCATCAAAACCACACAGGACAGCAGCGGACGCGCTCAGCATGAAGGCAAGGTACATACAAACTTTCGGCGAATACATGCTTTGTAAGAATGTTTCCGCTTACATAGAATGATGACCGCAATCACTCATCTGATGAAAAAAATCACACCTTCTGAAATACAACTCGGAAATATTTGACTTATAAGCAAAATCACATGTGGAATGGTGACCTTAACGATACAGAAATACTTGAACCAGGGTCGGATAGTAAGTGTATGGGTCATTTTTACTTCTTTACCTATAAATAGTCGAGCTGGGTGTGTTTATCGGGTTGTGAATATTCATTGTAAATATGAAAGTGGAGAATTGGTTAAGTGTACCATGCGTTAAAATTAGCACGCTGATACACATTCAGCTAAATGTTATCATTAAACTAGATTGCTTCAAATGTATAGCCTAGATTTCAATGTCTTTATGTGGGAGGCGACAGAAATCTCTCCAAAAATCTGATTATCATTTAAGAGAGCGTGCTATGCAGCAAAAAAGCGAAAAATATGAGTTAGATCACTTTACGTTCTTTGGTTCATCATCATTCCATCGCCTTTGATTTGTTTGTTTGTAAGATCGCGGTTTAACATCGTACTCAAGGGTATTTCACTTATATGATAACGGAGTGTCCACTTCACAGTGATCTTTGCCTAATTACGGTGGAAAACCAGACGAAAACCTCGCAACAACCACCCCCCACGATTGCCGAAGCCACAACATGTGATCCCTTCATATACATGATGGTCGAAAGAGGGACTCGATCCTATGAACAGTAGGATTAAGATTAGTAAGCGCAATCTCTACCACTAAGCTGGGGTCGTGGGCTCCCATCGACGTTACGTACTTTTTACTTATAAACAATGTGACAATACAAATAGTGTTGAACAACACTTGTACAAGTTTTCATAGAAATTATCTACATCTTCATGTAAATATTGGGAAATGCAACCGGTTAATCCTAAACTCAGGCTGTATATATAAAGGTCTAACCGGTAGTTGCCAGTTCATACTTGAGCGTGCAATTTGTATCTACGAAAGCTTTTAGAAATGTTGTTTAAAAGTATTAATGTTCCCATGTTCAAAGATGAATGTCGAAGTATTTTGTGTTGAGATGCTATAAACGTCGGTCATCGTTTTGTGAGTGACAGTTAATCACCCCACTGTGGAGTATTTTGTTACCTGAAAATGAAGATATAGTTTCTGCCAAAGCTGCTAAAATGTTGTTTAAAAGTACCGTCGCATTATTTATAAAATGTTTAATTAAACCACTCCATTCATAGTTTTATTTTGTAGTATTTTGAAATGGGATACTACAACAATCTATTGCGAGGAAACTTCCCGCTGCCCTTGTGTTTTCTGAACTAAGGAGTGACAGGAACTCGCTCAACTGTGATGTTTTTGTGTATTTTGGTTGTCTGTTATGTTCTGTGTGTCACCTGAGATATCTTGGGCGCTTTTCCTCGTCGATTGGACCGGGCTGTCTTCATAAATGTGAAATGACATTACGTACGGCGTTAAGCCCTAATCCATCACAAGGACAAACACAGTAGACTAGTTTATAATCCAAAGGCGACCTAAGGAAAGTGTGTTATTACATAAGCCTGTAACTCCAGTGACGTCATCATTTAAGTGATTTGTGTTCAGACGAGAGAGGTACCAACAAATTTAAGGATTATGTATTTGTTAGTCTATGTGAACATTTCAGCCATTCAACTAAATGCAGTATTGTGTGAAAAGCGGATCTCATATTTTTCTCATGTCATGATTAAACCTGCACAATATAAAATTAAATCCAATTTAAAAACAGTACAAGCTGTACATTTGTTAAACATATTGTTCAACTAACATGTTGTCTAAAAATATCGATTTAGAACATTTGTTCATTCGTTGTGGTTTCTGCATTGTACATATATTTCATGGTTAAGGATATTATTAAATCGATGAAGTAGCTGCTTTTATACAACTAAAATGGCGAAACGCGGTTAGACTATAAACAAACAGTCCAATTTTGAGTTTGAACACTTTGATTCAGTTCTTTGCAAGTGTAAAATTGGAAGGAATTTTGCCGATTCGAAGCACTTTATGTTTTGTCTAAATTTAGTTTGTCAACATGTTTTTTTCACAAACCTTTTGAGCTACACCGGTAAGGTTTGAGATACCTTTACTAGATTATTATGTTACCAGTAAGCATGTCGAATTCCACGGGTGTAGGAAAAAATAAAAAATGTTCTTCTAAACAAATTTAAAAAAATGAAAAATGTTGACCTCGAAAGGGTAGTCCATCATTACTTAATGTGCACAAAAGAAAGGTATTTTATTATTTCTACGAGAAAAGATTTAAAACAAGGTTCCGTAGTTGAATATTAAGTTATATAGACTAGCAGTCAACTTTTGGACCGAGGCTTGACCAAACTAAAAAAAAACTAATTTGATTTAATAGCATGGCATTAATCAATCTAACATTAACGATATAACAGTCTGTTTGTTTGTTTGGGGTTCAACGTCGTACTCAATGGTATTTCCCTTATATCACGCTTAGTTGTATACTTCACACCGCACCTAGCCTTATTACGGAGGAAAGCCGAGAAGAAACCTCGTAAAAACCACCCCGCAATTGACAGAGCCACAACATGTAACTCGCTCATATGCCTGAAGTTGGTACAAGTATGTGGTAATGTTCTCGCTATGGACCATCGGCGGCGAAAGCGTATTCGTCACCGAAAAGCGCCACACGAGGGTGCTTGTGTGGTCACCCTGAGCTGCAATCAATGCGCGACGCCTCCTTTGCATAGACTAGATGAATCTTTGAATTAGGGCACGTGGAATCCTAACCCATTCTTCATGCAGTACATGGGACTGTTGTGGAAGCGTCTGATGATCTGGCGATCTTGATGGCCATGGCAACACATTAAAGTGTTCATCCTCTATGTATTTCACGGTTAAACGTGCAGTATGTTGCCTGGCATTGTCCTGCCGAACGGGTTCTCTGTTTATCCATGATGGGAAGCATATGAGGGCTCAGAATTTCATCCCGATGGCATACAGCTGTCAGGTTGCTTTGTTCGTTGCTGTCGTAGTCCGGTGACGCAAGTGATACACCGAAATGTGGCGACCTTGTGCTGCAGTTGCGACCTCGTGCTGTGAGGTCTAGGACTTGAGGGACGGTTTTCTGCAGATTGGAATCGCTGAAACCTGTTCCAAAGCCGCCCAGTCTGACGTCGATTTACCTAACTAGAGGCGGCCAATCGCAATAATTTGATTCGCAAGGCTGTCTCGACATGTTGTAACTCATGTACAATGAAACGGGAAATGCATATGATTCCCAGAATTGATGCTTTAGATACCCATCACCACGCCAATTTGTTTTCTCAAAGTTTCATTTGCAATCCATCAAAATTATTTTGAAATTACAGGATGTGTTATATAAATATCGTATTTTTGTTAATTTATCAAACAAATACTGACGACAAAATTACCAAAAATAGTTTATATACGTATTTATATACTTACTTATATAGATATGATTTAGAAGTTTTCCAGCCAAAATAGGACCAACGGAAATTCATAATTGCAGTACTAGAAGAGTATAGGACACACAGATACTTGCCTTCTAATCGTTTGGGAATATCATCAATGAAATAGGCTACGTTTGAGTCAGAGCTCCACGTTTGGAGCTAAAACATTGTACAGGGTAAGTTAACAATTTAACATGACGAAAATTTAACCCTGGTCTATTGTTTTCACATCGTTGTGTCTATAGCTATGTCAAATGTAATCTTTATAGCAGTATTCCCACTGATGAGTTTCACAAATTACAACTTCAATAAAAGATGCACATTGATACATGGTGATTCAATATTTCGGTTTATTTTAAAACCTTCGTCACGGGTGATCCAATATTTCGGTTTATTTTAAAAGTTTTTGCCAATGATTTTGAAATAAACCGAAATATTGAATCACCATGTATACATGTGTTTCTTTTCTTGGAGTTATAAGTCTATCCTACTATGAAATCTTTACCCGATCAGAAAGCACACGTCTCCATCGCCCCGTCTTTCGTTGGTATAAAGCAAAACTTGTACAGTAACCTACTTATTTTCTTTTCATTTTCGCGTCAATGACTTTCACATATGTTATCGTTTGACCGAGTGAATAGAAAACCAGATAAATGCCCAACCACTTAACAACATTCTGATAGGTCGTGTGCGTAAGACCTGAAACAGGCCGAGGAGAATATAAGTATTTGATAATCGAAAGCGAGGCTACCTGGTTGTTGACGTCTAAAAGATGGACAAGCTCGAGATTTCAATGTACAGCGACCGACTGACACAACTTACTGATGAGTGGATGGGATAATTTTTTCATGACTGAAGGATCGATTAACGGGGAAAAATGCACAGATTACACGAAAATAAAATACATTTTAAAAGGGATAAAAACAACAGTCTAGACTAAAACAACCATGGTGCTTCAACTATGAAATGCTGAGGACAGTTAAATCAACTGTAATGTTTCATATATGGATTGACAGAGTTAATCCTTACAGTTAAAACACATTAATGGTCTTCAGATGTAGCATATAGAGGTGGTATGAGGGCCAATTAAAGTTAACAATTCAAATGAAATGACGAGAATAGATAAAAGTATGTGGAGTTAGTTAACTAGGAATTAAGTTGTAAGCTAGAAGAATAGAAGGTTCGTGTTTAATTTCGTATTGTGTCGAAGTATTTGCATAGCTTCCGTTAATATTCTAGTGGTGATGTTCGATATGTCCCATTGAACTTGATTGAAGGCGAACCGAAATCATCAAGTTAAGTCTGAACTGGAAGATATCAGAATAGACATTGAAGCATTGTTTTAAAAAAAATCTTGTTACAGTTTTTTCATATATTCAGTTTGTAGATGTCACACTATTGTTATTATAAACCATTTAATAATAATAATATTCAGTGATAATCAATTCATGCGACAAGCAGCCTAAATTAAGTCTCCCTCAGTGGGAATTCACTGAAAGCAATGATGCCCATTTGTGTGACCTACGAATTGACATACATGTAGAAGGTACATCCATGATTTGGAAAGTTAGGTACACAGGGATATATATCCATTTTCCCAGTTTTCATCCATGGAAAAAAAGTTACTTAATCATGCTATAAATATTTATCATAGCAGAAAATTGTTCAGATCTCGGATACACGTTAAGTTAAAATCTCGTACCCCCAAAATATGAACACCACGATTGTTTATCAGTTGTCATGTCCTTGTCGTTAAGATCAATATACATCTGGGAAATGTCACATAAGCGTCCAAAGGTAAATTGTATTTATCTCCTTAAAACAATGCTCATACACCCTTAAGGCTAGGCGTCTAATAGTTCTCATGAGATAAATGAAATTTATCTTTGGACATTTATAATGTATTTTCAGATGCTGTAGGTAATATTAGTAAATTATTAAAACTTTTAAAGTTTTTAGAACTTTTCAATATATAATGATCTTTACGACCAGGAGATGTACACTGTATCATGCTTTTAAGATTGTGGATGTGTGGAAGCTTTAGTTGGTGAAAAAAATAAATCTGACAGTGTTATGATTGATATAAGTTAGACTTACATGGACATGAGATTTAAAATTTTAGTTCTCGAACTGTTCTTTCGACAATATTTTCTGCGTTTTAATTTTTAAAAAATGTGTTGGCTACAATGTTGGTCAAGTATCCTAAAGGACTAGCTTTCGAATCTGCAGACATGGCCACGATTTAAGTTGGACCATTGTTTACTGTGCATTTTCAGTCTGGCTACATCTGGCTTTTTTTCCTTCAAATGATCTCTTGATACTGGTTTAAATTTATGGTGAGCTTCCCTCCCCAAATTAGAAAAACCTTCATTACAACATAAAATGCCAGAATTAAATACTATACTTAATGTTATTATGGACATTACCGCGTTCCGGTTCAATGGGTTATGCACATCACAGGCGATGATACTGGTATTAAATCAAAAAAAGATAACACGTTAACAATATAAGACCTGATACACATATCGCCTACGTTTTGACTCTTGGTCCCGATAATACTGTTAGGCCCCTTCCCAACTGATGGACACACACAAGGCAGTTGAGAAAAACGCAACAGTAAAACTTTAGTATGACTAAAAATAAGCATTCTGGAGACTTTCTTAACGTCTTGCTGGATCCTTTGGTTTGTCGCCCTGTTTTGAATAGCCCTATTTTATATTTCTAGTGGGTTCAGCTATAGGACTAAACGGGAGAATTGGCACCTTGTTAACTCCGTTAATTCTAGTACTATGAAGTATTCAGATTGTCACTAGAAATGGAGTTAATTTCGTGAAACAGCGCAGAGCCAATGACGCGACATACATACACGCATGGTTCAGCTTCGCTACGCTGCTTGTGTCTTCCTAAACTTTAGAAATAAGCGAACGCTACCATGATTCTGCACTTTATTTTCCATTACATAAACATTTTGCGGCCTTACCTTGACTTAAACCATCTTGTTTTCACGTATAATTAAATAAGCACAGGATTATATGTTTGGTGTATGGAACATGCCAGTGAATATTCAACTGAACAGGCCAGCGTGTTTTTTGTCGATGTAAGAGTCCATATGTATTCAATGGTCTTGGTCTTTCAGAGACAGGCCATATTTCTGAAGGTCGCATAGGGATCTATCTAACTCTACTGACTGTAGAATACAATTCTATAGCGGGAGGGAGTTGGGTTTTTTTTTTTCAAATGCATAAATCAAAAGCGATTTAAACCCCTCCTGTCTACAAACTCAATTTGTAACACTGAAGCTTGAAATAAAACAAGTGGTAAACCTCCTCATCCCAGAGGGGTCATTAATATAAGTGAAGAACTGTCTGCAAATGAACTGCTTAAAGCTCTGACGAAGGTCAAATTTTGAGGTGTCATGCGAATTACTACAGGAAAAGATAAGGAGCCGACACGTTGTGTATTTTATCATTTAACACAGATGATTTACCAATAAAAGTTTATTTAGGTATTATCAGGTATTAAAAATCAGTTGATATATTCCCCAGCCCCACCCTGTTTTCACTACCAACGAATGGACCATGCCTTAGAATCCTGTAGGTCTATGGTTGTATTCCAAGGTCCGGCGGACAACACAGTTAACCCTGTCGGATTTTTTAAATGCACCTTGTGGTGTAGTCAAGGAGGTCTACTGTCTCTGACGTTGTTGTCTGTGTATCTCCATGTTAGATGTTGAACTCACTCATGCTGGTGTTGGGTGCAACATCGCTAGCCATTTTATTAACCATGTATTGTATAGTGACCATCTGTGCCTTGTATGTCCTTCTGCAAAATCAGCACAAAAATAATTAGGTACATGTTCTGAATTTTCTCTGTCTCATGATATTTTATACAATTGTGAAAATACTGTGTACTTAGTACTTACTCCCAATTGGTGTAAAACGTTTCCCTTCCGACTATTAAACTATGTAAAGACAACTTGCTCTATGTACAAAAGTATGTTTATCTATGAAATGTCATAACTAGCTAAATAGCTATTGCTCTCAGTCAAATATATATAAAGCACTCAGTTCGCTAGTCTCATTTTACAGGAATATCAAAATCGTGTACCTAAAATGTCTTCTCCTCTCGCACAAAGACCCATTATAGCATACAAGAGAAACAAAAATCTAAAGGACCTACTGGTTAAGGCGAAACTTCCCTCTGTA